>CM019068.1:10768888-10968541 GCA_009667805.1 Leptobrachium leishanense | reverse complement strand
TCACAGGAGCTTACAATCTAGAGGAGCAGAGGACCCGGCTCACAGGAGCTTAGAATCTTGAGGAGCAGAGGGTCCGGCTCACAGGAGCTTAGAATCTAGAGGAGCAGAGGGTCCGGCTCACAGGAGTTTACAATCTAGAGGAGCAGAGGGTCCGGCTCACAGGAGTTTACAATCTAGAAGGAGGTAGAGGGTCCGGCTCACAGGAAGTTTACAATCTAGAGGAGCAGAGGTTCCGGCTCACAGAAGCTTCCAATCTAGAGGAGCAGAGGGTCCTGCTCACAGGAGCTTACAATCTAGAGGAGCAGAGGGTCCGGCTCACAGGAGTATTACAATCTAGAAGGAGCAGAGGGTCCGGCTCACAGGAGTTTACAATCTAGAGGAGCAGAGGGCCCGGCTCACAGGAGCTTACAATCTAGAGGAGCAGAGGGCCCGGCTCACAGGAGCTTACAATCTAGAAGAGACGAGGATCTGGCTCACAGGAGCTTACAATCTAGAGGAGCAGAGGGCCCAGCTCACAGGAATTTACAATCTAGAGGAGCAGAGGGCCTGGCTCACAGGAATTTACAATCTAGAGGAGCAGAGGGTCCGGCTCACAGGAGTTTACAATCTAGAGGAGCAGAGGGCCCGGCTCACAGGAGCTTACAATCTACAGGAGCAGAGAACCCGGCTCACAGGAGCTTACAATCTAGAGTAGCAGAGAGTTCGGCTCACAGGAGCTTACAATCTAGAGGAGCAGAGGTCCGGCTCACAATAGTTACAATCTAGAGAAATAGAGGGCCGGCTCACAGGAGTTTACAATCTTAGAGGAGAGCAGAGGGCCCGGCTCACAGGATTTACAATCTAGAGGAGCAGAGGGCCCGGCTCACAGGAATTTACAATCTAGAGGAGCAGAGGGCCGGCTCACAGGAGCTTACAATCTAAAGGAGCAGTGGGCCCGGCTCACAGGAGCTTACAATCTAGAGGAGCAGAGGGTCCGGCTCACAGGAGCTTTACAATCTAGAGGAGCAGAGGGTCCAACTCACAGGAGCTTACAATCTAGAGGAGCAGAGGGCCTGGCTCACAGAGAGTTTACAATCTACAGGAGGACAGATGGTCCGGCTCACAGGAGCTTACAATCTAGAGGAGCAGAGAGGGTCCGGCTCACAGGAGCTTACAATCTAGAGAGCAGCAGAGGGCCCGGCTCACAGGAGCTTACAATCTAGAGGAGCAGAGGGTCCGGCTCACAGGAGTTTTACATTCTAGAGGAGCAGAGGGTCCGGCTCCACAGGAGTTTACAATCTAGAGGAGCAGAGGGTCCGGCTCAAGGAGTTTACAATCTAGAGGAGCAGAGGGCCCGGCTCACAGGAGCTTACAATCTTAAAGGAGCAGAGGGTCCGGCTCACAGGAATTTACAATCTAGAGGAGCAGAGGGCCCGGCTCAAGGAGTTTACAATCTAGAGGAGCAGAGGCCCGGCTCACAGGAGCTTACAATCTAGAGGAGCAGAGGGCCCGGCTCACAGGAGCTTACAATCTAGAGGAGCAAAGGCCCGGCTCACAGGAGCTTACAATCTAGAGGAGCAGAGGGTCCGGCTCACAGGAGCTTACAATCTAGAGGAGCAGAGGGTCCGGCTCACAGGAGTTTACAATCTAGAGGAGCAGAGGGTCCGGCTCACAGGAGTTTACAATCTAGAGGAGCAGAGGGTCCGGCTCACAGGAGCTTTACAATCTAGAGGAGCAGAGGGTCCGGCTCACAGGAGCTTACAATCTAGAGGAGCAGAGGGTCCGGCTCACAGGAGTTTACAATCTAGAGGAGCAGAGGGTCCGGCTCACAGGAGGTTACAATCTAGAAGAGCAGAGGGTCCGGCTCACAGGAGTTTACAATCTAGAGGAGCAGAGGGTCCGGCTCAAGGAGTTTACAATCTAGAGGACCAGATGATCCGGCTCACAGGAGTTTACAATCTAGAGGAGCAGAGGGCCCGGCTCACAGGAGCTTACAATCTAGAGGAGCAGAGGGTCCGGCTCACAGGAGTTTACAATCTAGAGCATTAATTTCCAGTCCTTCCTGATATCTTCTGTTTTTATAATCGTTTCTGCCTTTGTTCTAACATTCTATTTTGTTAATTATTTAGAATCCGGGGTCAGAGTTCACATCTCGCCACCTTTTGGATAGTGATATTTCTCAATTATTGCAGTGAGTGGAGATAATACACCTACATCCCCATCTCTTTAAGGAAGGATCCGGCGTCAGGACACTCAGAGTTATGGAGGATTAAGCGTTTCTTTGTGCAGCTGAAAGTAAAAGGTGTTTTCTGTAAAGTAGCTGGAATTTATTGCAAAGTATGGAAACAATGTAATAATATGCATCCTGTAAATCCTTCACTGAACTCTGCATTTCAAATCGATATTTTAATCTGAGGTCTGGGACCCTTCAATCTGCAGCCGGTTATTAAAGCCGGCTCTAATCAGTCGATTGATCCCTGTTTGATTGCCTCGTATCGCGGCTGACCTTCAAATTCTCGTTTATTGACTCTCCCTCCATAACATAGGATTCTGCAATGAGTTTCCCCGCGCGTTCACCTTTTCCAAGGTCGCCTCCGGTTCCGGAACTCGTACCGCAAACTGCAAACAAACCGGCTCAGAACAAACACGTCTCGTCTCATCTGAAACAAAAAAAAAGAAACACAAAGTTGTTTCCAATTAAAATCTACCAGGAACGTAGAAGTAAACATAAACCTAATCCCCGCGCGTTCCCTAAATCCAGAGCTGCGCCTCCTGAATCCCGGTTACTTTTGGCAGACGATTCGCCCGGATCTTTTCTTCACCAAATCTGCAGAGAAAGACGGCCGTGTCCTCGTTTCTGATTTGTGTAAATCTCCTTATATCCCTTTGTCTCAGATAATCAGAGTTTCAGTGTATCACTGCGGGAAACAGCCTTTCAGAGTCGCTGGCGTCCGATCTGTGATGCGCCGCGATTACCTCAACGTTTAACCACCCGGCATTAAGCCGTAAAGTGCAGCTGTAAATCCGGCCAAATTGTTACCGTGTACTCGTGTACTCGAGGCAGCCGAGGATGTAGGTGCATGGAATTGTGTGTCTGTGTGCGCAGGATAATCCAAGGTTACAATGTGTTTACGTAACTGTTACATTGCAGAACGTTTTATGAAGAGCATGTTTTGCCGATCCCGGTGCCAGCATTTTCTTTTCTTTTGGAAATGATGGAAATGTAAACCCCAGCGGGTAAATCCAGGGGTCACTAAAGCGGTTATTCAAAGAGAGCCGAATTGGCCACCGAATTGCACCGAACAGTGAATTTCTCCATACGTTGACATTTCGGGGGCCATTCGGCTGTTCAAAAAGCTGGCATTTTGCCAAATATTGGTGACACCAACGAAATACGGTACAGCAGCCAGCTGAGGAAGCCTTTTGATACATTATCTATCTTGGCGAAACGCGTCCTGGCTTATTGTTTTTGTTTTTATTTGTTATTAAATATTTTATTCATTTAAAAACATTTTTAATGTTTTCATTTACCCTATACTCTTTGGAGTTTTTTATGGGCCCCTTCGAGTGGACTCTTTGGATTCAGTAACCTCCGGACAATCGGGATATCTATCCTCGCCAGGAGAACCGATCCTTTCTAAGAGGGGCACTTGGGTGGCCAGTGAACGACCCTAAAAACGATTGACCCAGAACCAGGAGGGTTCCACTTCATGTGAGTGAGACCTATTCATCTATCCTTTTCACTAAGTGATATATGGGTCGCACTATGATGTCTTTTTCTCTCTTCATTTGAGGGATACCCTGAAGAGGATTACGAAAAGTTTTGAAATCCATCATACTCAAGAAGGACATTGTTATCGCTACACTACCTCTGTTTTGAAATACGGTGCCTGCTCGACATCAGTAGAATCCCCATATAGAAGTACTGGTTAATCTATTCAGAGGGACCGAACAGCACCGAAAAGTTGGTGAAATGCCCAGTTTTTCGGTGCTTTCATTCAACAGGTTTAAAGAGGCGAATCCCATCGATTTTAATGTAAAAAAAGTTCCCTGCTTTATTACATTTTTATTCAACCGTTTATTCTTTTAATTTGCAGCAAAAAGTCTATTTATTTATTTATTTATTTAGAATTTTTTAGGCATTTTCCTGGAAATTTTCAGCAAATTTTTTCATTTAGATTTTTTTTTTTTAAATGGTGTGTTTTTTTTTGTTCTGTAACAGACTTTTTATTGTTATTCATAGGACCTTATATCTTATTTCCAGGCATTTTCATGCAATAGTTTTGCTTTTAACGCCTTTAAGAAATTGTCATTTTTTTATTTTTTTCCCCCTATACGGCGGCTGGTCGGCTTTTTTTCGGCGACGTTTGGCAGGTGGCCAGCTTTTTTCGGCGGTCTGTTTGCTGGCTTTCACCAGTCTGTTCGGCGGATCACCAGATGCGTTTGGTGGTTTTTATACAGATTTCATCGGTTTATTGAGCTTGGGAAGCCTTCTAAGTGAAGTCTTCAAAGTGAGCACTTACAGGAGATCTTCTGGTGAGTGATTTAGATTTTTGTTTCAAACAGATCTTTTCTATTCATCTTAAGGTTTCAAGTTAGGTCTGGTGAGTAAATTAGGTTAGGCTGGTGACTCATTTTCATACTGATTAGCATACAATTGGAATCAATTGGGTGGTATTTGCTTTTGGTTTAGCTTGTCCACTCCTTGCTGGGGGAGGTGTTCTTAGGTGATTATATAAAGCTTGTGGAATATTAGCTTGGTCTAATTGAGCTTGGGAAGCCTTCTAAGTGAGCACTTACAGGAGATCTTCTGGAGATACTCTGGAGGTAGTCTGAGGTTAGACAGGAGGTAGAAAACCTACAAAAAGGTAAGATTTGCTGGTTTTAAATCCATTCTTTTATAATGGCAGGCTTGGTCCAGTGTAAGAGCTGTCATGCATTTGTTTTTAGATCCAATTTTTGGAGGTTTGGAGTGTGTCTGATATGTAGGCAGCTCTCTTTATTGCAGCAGGAAATTGCCTGTTTGAAAGTCTGAGATTTGTAAATTATCTGTTAGAGAAACTCAGGCTATGACTGTTACTAAGCCACTGCCACAGAGGCCTCCTAGGAGCGGCAGATGGACTACTGTAGGATCTGGTAGACTTAGAGTTGTGGATAGAAGGCATGTCCCACAGTCTGTGGCTCTTCTTAATTCTTTTGAGGCACTTTCAGAGTGTAGTGATAAGACGGATGTAGGCTCAGACACCATAGTTGAGGAACCACCATCCACTATGCCTAAGGTATGCAGCACTGCAAACAAGGACAAAAATGAAAAGGTGGGACTTGATAGAAGGCAATTGTTGCTGGGTGATTCTATCATAAGAGCTGTTCAGCTGGAGAGTAGTGGTTTGGTGAGATGTCTTCCTGGGGCTACTGCTCGTAGAGACAAGAGACGTATTCTCAATATTGTCAAACAAGCAAAGCAACAAGGGGAAGTGGACGTTCTAGTCCATCTAGGGACAAATGACTTGGCTAGCAATGAGGTTTCTGAGATTAAGGAAGATTTTTGTGTTCTTGGAGGTGAAATACAGCAGATTGCGTCCACTGTGTCATTCTCTGAAGTTTTGCCTGTGCATAACATTCAAGATAGGCAGATGTGCAATAGGGAATTCAATTTGTGGCTTCGGGAATGGTGTCGGGAGCAAGGATTTGGCTTTGTGTCCCATGATAGCTCTAATTGGAGCAGAAAGGAACTGTATAAAAAAGATGGTTTGCATCTTACTCATAGGGGAACATATGTTCTCAGTGAGAAGTTCAAAGGTTTCGCAAAGAAATATTTAAACTAGGAGGGGGGACAAAAGGGTAAAAAACAATCTGCCTGATTGTCCCCCAAAACTAAATCGGAGGGTGCAAGCAACATGCGATGTAAAAAATGACAAACTCAGAGTCGTGTCTACAAATGCTCGCAGTTTAGTCAATAAAATCAATGAACTAGAGGCAATGATGGCAGCTGAAAAAGTAGATTTAGTGGCGGTTACTGAGACATGGTTCAGTGAGAAAAATAACTGGGACATAACAATTCCGGGGTACACTTTATATAGAAAAGACAGAGAAGGTAGGAAAGGAGGAGGAGTGCCCTGTATGTGAAAAACAACATAAAAACGAACCAAATAAAAGTGAGCGAGGTGAACATAGAGTCAGTTTGGGTTACGCTAACATTTGGCAATCATACAGTAGCTCGTGTAGGTGTGATCTATAGACCCCTGGACAAGCAGAAGAAGCTAGATAATCTGCTGGTTGAGGAAATAGCCAAAATGGCAATGAAGAGGGAAGTTATTATCATGGGGGACTTTAATCTTCCTGATGTGAACTGGAAAACCAAAACAGCTGGGTGCACCAGGAGTACAAATATTCTAACTCCCTACTGGGATTATCTCTAACACAAGTAGTTGAGGAGCCGACCTGTAAAGAGGCCATATTGGATTTAATACTCACAAATGGAGGTTTGGTATCGACGTTGTTGTAGGTGAAAATTTGGGATCTAGTGATCACCAGTCAGTATGGTTTAATATAACAACAGGGATGGAGCCGCTCCACACAAGAACGAAAGTTTTAGACTTTAAAAAACAGATTTTTCTAAAATGAGATTTTGTGTGAAGGAGTCATTATCAGACTGGAGGAGTTTAAAGGGAGTCCAGGAGAAATGGGATTATTTAAAGGAAGCATTATTGAAGGCCACAGGAAATTGCATTCGGCTTGTTAGCAAAAACAAAAAAGGGAAGAAACCACTGTGGTACTCTGCAGAAGTGGCCAAACTAGTGAAGAACAAAAAGATAGCATTCAATAATTATAAAAACAACTCAGAGTGAAGAAGATAGGCAAACCTATAAGATTAGGCAGAAAGAGGCAAAGCAATTTATAAGAGCTTCCAAAGCACACGCAGAAGAGAAAATAGCTCAGTCAGTAAAAAAGGGGGACAAAACATTTTTTAGATACATAAACGAGAAAAAAAAAGTAAAACAAGGATTAGTTAGATTAAAAACAAAGGAAGGAAGTATGTAGAAGAGGATAAAGGTCTCGCTGACTGCCTCAATGAATATTTTTGTTCAGTCTTTGCAGAAGAAAAGGAAGGAAAGGGACCTCAGTTAGGAGAGAACACTAAAGAGACATTTACATATCAGTTTACAGAGGAGGAGGTTCTACAGCAGCTGTCTAAAGTAAAGACAAATAAGTCAATGGGGCCTGATGGGATCCACCCTAAATAATAAAAGAGCTCAGTGATGTAATAGCAAAGCCATTAACAGATTTATTTAACCAATCCTTGTTAACGGGAGGCCGTCCCAGAAGACTGGAAATTAGCAAATGTTGTGCCCATTTACAAGAAGGGTAGTAGGGAGGAATCGGGGAACT
Organism: Leptobrachium leishanense; assembly: GCA_009667805.1. Taxonomy (NCBI): domain Eukaryota; kingdom Metazoa; phylum Chordata; class Amphibia; order Anura; family Megophryidae; genus Leptobrachium; species Leptobrachium leishanense. The sequence goes on along the minus strand of CM019068.1, from coordinate 10,961,173 downwards.
ATAGGCCAGTTAGTCTTACGTCAGTAGTGGGGAAATTAATGGAAACCATGTTAAAGGAAAGGATTGTTGAACATCTAAAAACACATAGATTACAGGATCAGAAACAACATGGGTTTACCTCAGGGAGATCATGCCAAACTAATCTTATTGATTTTTTTGATTGGGTAACGAAAATAATAGACACAGGTGGTGCATTAGACATTGCTTATTTAGATTTCAGTAAGGCTTTTGATACTGTTCCGCATAGAAGGCTTATCAATAAATTGCAATCTTTGAGTTTAGATTCCAATATTTTGACTGGATTAGGCAGTGGCTGAGTGACAGACAACAGAGGGTTGTGGTAAATGGAGTTTATTCGGCACAAGGTCTTGTTACCAGTGGGGTACCTCAGGGGTCAGTACTTGGACCCATTCTCTTTAATATTTATATTAGTGATATTGCAGAAGGTATTAATGGAAAAGTATGTCTTTTTGCTGATGACACAAAGATTTGCAACAGGGTTGACGTTCCTGGAGGGATCAGCCAAATGACAAATGATTTAGGTAAACTAAAAAAATGGTCGGAGTTGTGGCAATTTCGTTTTAATGTGGATAAGTGCAAGATAATGTACCTGGGACGTAAAAACCCAAGGGCTGAATATAGAATATTTGATACAGTCCTAACCTCAACATCTGAGGAAAGGGATTTAGGGGTCATTATTTCAGAGGATCTAAGGGTAAGTAGTCAATGTAATAGAGCAGCAGGAAATGCTGGCAGAATGCTTGGAAATGCTAGCAGAATGCTTGGTTGTGTAGGGAGAGGTATTAGCAGTAGGAAAAGGGAAGTGCTCATGCCACTGTACAGAGCACTGGTGAGACCTCACTTGGAGTACTGTGTGCAGTACTGGAGATCGTATCTCCAGAAGGATATAGACATCTTAGAGAGAGTTCAGAGAAGGGCTACTAAAATGGTGTACGGCTTGAAGGAGAAAAGTTACCAGGAAAGGCTTAATGATCTTAACATGTACAGCTTGGAAAAAAGACGAGACAGAGGAGATATGATAGAAACATTTAAATACGTAAAGGGAATCCACAAGGTAGAGGAAGGGAGTATATTTAAAAGGAAACAAAATAGCAAAACAAGAGGACATAGTCTTAGATTAGAGGGGCAAAGGTTTAAAAGTAACATCAGGAAGCATTATTTTACTGAGAGGGTGGTGGATACATGGAACAGTCTTCTAGTAGAAGTGGTAGAGGCCAAAACAGTAATTGAATTTAAGCAGGCATGGGATAGGTATAAGGCTATCCTAAACAAAAGATAAATCCAGGTAAAGTATCCATGTAATTGGGCGACTAGATGGGCCGAAAGGTTCTTATCTGCCGACATTTTTCTATGTTTCTATGTTTCTATTGATGGCATTCAGCGGTTTACCGACGGAGTTTGGATCCCCTCAACTTAGATTGGGGTACAACAAAGGTGCAGTGTTTCCAGATCATTATGTTTTACAATCATTTAATAACGTTATTAACACCAGGGCTGTCAAATTCCAGCATCCCAGATGCTGCTAAACTACAACTCCCATGATGCTCTGGCCATCTATTGCATTGAAAGAATTATGGGATTTGAGGGCCAGCAACATCTGGGGGTACAATTAGAAATCCTTGATTTAGACCCAAAACCCAGGACATACTTGAAAACGAGAGAAATCTCAATGTATCCTTCCTGGTAAAATCCTTTATAAATAAATAAATAAATAAATTGCTTTTCAAAATAATTGTCCCATAGAAGACTATCGTGTCAATACGCAGAAAGTAGAATTGCAGAACATTTTTAGAAAACTTGTCGTGCATTTTCAGTGTTTCTGTTAAACAGGCGGAAACCATTGGTTCAAATGTAAAAAAAAGTAATATCTGCTTAAATATTTTTTTATTTATTTCTTTAAATATACTGTATTTTTGAAACACCGTTTCTTTTTTTTTTTTTGCTAAAAAATCTTTTATATTAAATTTTTTGTAGAGGACCTTTTTTTATTTTTTTACATGACATGTTTGTTTTTTTATTTTATAAAACACATACAGGGTAATTCAAAGAGATTCGAAAAGTCACCGCACATCCGGTGACTTTTCGTTCTCTTCAATTCGGTTCCTTTTGCCGATCCCATTTCGGCGACCCTGTGGTGTATTCAGCAAACACCACAGGGTCCCAGAATTGCAGGGAAAAGCTGCCGCAAACCCGACGAAAATTAACCGCAAAACCCACAGAATGCACGCCGAAAACCCGCAAAAACATCTGGATTAACCCGTCGAAAAACCCGAGCAGGAGCCGATCACACGCAGCGAAGCAGCCGAGAGACCGCAGACGAGTGAAGTGAATAAATTAGCAAAACAGTTTGTGTGAATGTGAAAATGAAAAGCTGTTTGCAAAGAAACTACTGAGCGAAAATGTCTGAAATTTACACAGGAGGTCCAGGGAATGATAATAAAGAGGGCTGTTACAGAAAAAAGAAGTAAACTTAAAAAAAAAAAAATCGAAAAAAAATCTGACTTTTAAAAAAAAAAGAAATTCAGAAAAATGCTTAAAATATCCTAAAAAATCTATAAATAAAGAGACTCTTTACTGCAGAATGTTATAATGAACGGTTTATTAGATATTGAATTAAAACGGGAATATTTTTAACATTGAAGCCTATGGGATTCTCCTGAATAAACCTGCCGAATTAAACCACCGAATGGCAGGGCATTTCGGGAACCTTTCACTGCTGGATTGTGTTCTCTGAATAGCCGAAGCAGTGCTTCTCTATGGGGATTTCACTGCCCTCGATCAGGCACCGAACAGGCACCGTATGTGCAGGCAATTCGACAGGATTTGGCGAATTGCCTGCTCTCTGGATAGTCGAATGGCCAAGAAAGGTAACCGAACGCTGAAAATCAGCGTTTGGTTACCTTTCTCAAGCAATTCGGATCTCTTTGAATAACCCTGATATTTTTTTTATTTTGTAACAAACCTTCTTTATTATTTTTTTTAAAGGACCTTTTATTATTTTAGACATTTACGGTTCGGCGGGATTCACCAATGCCAATTCGGGGCAAATCTGGAGATATCGGCGCAATTCGGCATTTTCTTCCGACGTCCAATAACTGCTTCGGCGACTCAATTTCGGCAAAAAACATTGACCGTTCTCTAAATAGTGAATTCACCGTATTTTCTGTGAAATGGAATCGCCAAAGTGCGACGAAATGTGGCGACACACAAAGCCCAGAAATTGCACGCACTTTCGTTGCTTTGTGAATAGACCCTTAAATTTTGACGATTACTCTTTTTTTCGTGCTTAAAACTGCCTTGTTTTAATTTCAGATTTATGTTTAATATATTTCTCAGGATCAAAAGAAAACAGGGTGAATTAAACGAGCGATATTACGCTTTAATTAAACGCCAACGCTGGGAAAATCATTTCTTCCCTAAGCCGCAAAGAGCAAAGATACGGCTAAGCCTTAATTATTAGATCATAATAAAACAAAGCAATTTACTCTCGATTAACGCTACAATCGTCTAGTTACAAACTGCCGGAGTTTGCATTTATTGCTGCTAACTTCTTCCAGCCTGTCTGTTAATGTCCGGGCGTATCGGGTGTATCGGGTGTATCGGGCATATCGGGCGTATCAAGTGTATCGGCGTATCGGGTGTATCGGGCGTTCACACCAGCCGGGCGCGAATCATCAGATCTGTCACGGGAGAATCTCGCTTTCTCCTCCCATGGACCCCCCCCGAGACGTCCTCTCAAACTGCTCGTCTCCGCAGGTTAATGTAAAGGACTTTACGACGTGTGGCCCTAAAATTACAACAAATCGTGTTGGGGGAAATCGCGGCTTCGAGATCCCGATCTGCTTCTTACGAGGTTCATTACAAGATAAAGCGTATTGGATACAAAGTATATCGGCCTTAACTCAGCTTTAAAAACGTGTCTTAATAGAAACCTGTCACCAGGAAATAAATAATAATCAGCGAAAACTAGAAAATGTCATAAAAATACTGAAACCCAAACAAATACAAATCGATCGGCAAAGCAAATCTCCCATGTACCCAGATATAAGAGCCAATCCCTATTCCGCAACATGTCCCTTCTGTCTCTTTTAGGGGTTCCTCCATATATTCAGGGTGTGCGGGGTGTTTTTAGGGGTTCCTCCATATATTTAGGGTGTGCGGGTGTTTTTAGGGCTTCCTCCATATATTCAGGGTGTGCGGGTGTTTTTAGGGGTTCCTCCATATATTCAGGGTGTGCGGGTGTTTTTAGGGGTTCCTCCATATATTCAGGGTGTGCGGGTGTTTTTAGGGGTTCCTCCATATATTCAGGGTGTGCGGGTGTTTTTAGGGGCTCCTCCATATATTCAGGGTGTGCGGGTGTCTTTTTAGGGGTTCCTCCATATATTCAGGGTGTGCGGGGTGTTTTTAGGGGTTCCTCCATATATTTAGGGTGTGCAGGTGTTTTTAGGGGTTCCTCCATATATTCAGGGTGTGCGGGTGTTTTTAGGGGTTCCTCCATATATTCAGGGTGTGCGGGTGTTTTTAGGGGTTCCTCCATATATTCAGGGTGTGCGGGTGTTTTTAGGGGTTCCTCCATATATTCAGGGTGTGCGGGTGTTTTTAGGGGCTCCTCCATATATTCACGGTGTGCGGGTGTCTTTTTAGTGGCTCCTCCATATATTCAGGGTGTGCGGGTGTCTTTTTAGGGGCTCCTCCATATATTCAGGGTGTGTAGGTGTCTTTTTAGGGGTTCCTCCATATATTCAGGGTGTATGGGTGTCTTTTTAGGGGTTCCTCCATATATTCAGGGTGTGTGGGTGTCTTTTTAGGGGCTCCTCCATATATTGAGGGTGTGTGGGTGTTTTTAGGGGTTCCTCCATATATTCAGGGTGTGCGGGTGTGTTTTTAGGGGTTCATCCATATATTCAGGGTGTGTGGGTGTCTTTTTAGGGGTTCCTCCATATATTCAGGGTGTGTGGGTGTCTTTTAGGGGTTCCTCCATATATTCAGGGTGTGTGGGTGTCTTTTTAGGGGCTCCTCCATATTTTTCGGTTGTGTGGGTTTTTAGGGGTTCCTCCATACATTCAGCGTGTGCGAGTGTATAACAGAGCTGCAGAGCCATAAAACTCCCAGCACTGAGCCTGTAATTTATATAAAATGCTGTAATTCACATACTTCGTTCTGGTCCTGGATGATATTTTATTGATATGAATGATCGCGTTATTAATGAAGTCGGGGAGCGGTCGCGTCTCAGAGACGCATTTCACCCCTTTTTGTCGATTGGAAGAAGCCAGCGGAATGTTGAGGATTTTTGTTCTAAGAGCATTGGATACAAAGTAACAAACATCTCGTCCTCATAATAAACTCTTAAAGCTCCTGGATCAGATCACAAAGTGTTAATGTGACATTGGCCCCTCTTTAAAACTCCGGCTCTTTCCATGAATTGGACGGACAGGGTGACTCCAGGTGACTCGGAGCCCGTATTGATGTGACATGTTAAACCTCTGTCCATCAGAGAAGATGAGACAAACGAATGAAGGATCCAGATGAAAGCTTTGATCCCCGATCGATGAAAGCTGCAAAATCCTCTTCAATCAGTTTGGACGACTGGTAGGAGACCGGTTAAAGAAGGCCTTTAACCCTCGACATGACAGGGACATAACGCTATGTGTGCCCTGTGGAGGGTAATGAGTCTGTACAAGGCTCCTAATGGCTTTAATCCTCTGGACATGACCCAAAAAGGACACTCCAAATCTTTAGAGACTTCATTTCCCCTGATGCTCCTTGTTTAAGAGGATCTGATCTCCTGCTACTGGATTCCTGTGTTTTTTAACGGTTTTTGTATCTTATAGTTTGATAAAGTTGCAGCTAGAGCTGCCGGGGCGGCCATATTTACCCGGACACATATAATTTATTCATACTGATGGGCAGGGCATGAAAAATGACACCCCGCAACATGTATAATCCATACGCTGCAAGTAAGGAATCCCATATGACCTGCCTTCATTTCCTTCCTGCAGCATATAAATTATACATGTTGCAGGGCAGCACTTTTCCCTCTGCATGAAATAGTAACCCTTGTTGCAGCTGCTCATCGCCATGATTTTTTCCACTTTTGGTTTGGAACGCTCCGCTCTCGTATAAGATTTTGTCTTTGAGCTGAAAAACTGAAGTAATTTTATTGTGTAAGGGTTTTCCCTGAAAGTTGGCAGCAGAGCTTACACTTCACTGGGCATTACTATACAGTGTGACTCAAAATGCTCTTTATCACGATACACATTTATATTTGCAATACAGAGTGCAGGGGATATTGTTTTTTTTACTTTTTGGGTGTTTGGTCAAATTTGTCTTAAGAGTCGCTGAGAATCCAGGGTAAGGTCCCTTAAAATCTGACCTGTGCACAAATGCTCCTCTAGATTGTAAGCTCCTGTGAGCCGGACCCTCTGCTCCTCTAGATTGTAAGCTCCTGTGAGCCGGGCCCTCTGCTCCTCTAGATTGTAAGCTCCTGTGAGCCGGACCCTCTGCTCCTATAGATTGTAAACTCCTGTGAGCCGGACCCTCTGCTCCTCTAGATTGTAAATTCCTGTGAGCCGGACCCTCTGCTCCTCTAGATTGTAAGCTCCTGTGAGCCAGACCCTCTGCCCTCTAGATTGTAAGCTCCTGTGAGCCGGGCCCTCTGCTCCTCTAGATTGTAAGCTCCTGTGACCCGACCCTCTGCTCCTCTAGATTGTAAACTCCTGTGAGCCAGACCCTCTGCTCTCCTAGATTGTAAGCTCCTGTGAGCCGGGCCCTCTGCTCCTCTAGATTGTAAGCTCCTGTGACCCGGACCCTCTGCTCCTCTAGATTGTAAACTCCTGTGAGCCGGACCCTCTGCTCCTCTAGATTGTAAGCTCCTGTGAGCCGGCCCTTCTGCTCCTCTAGATTGTAATTCCTGTGAGCCGGACCCTCTGCTCTCTAGATTGTAAGCTCCTGTGAGCTGGACCCTCTGCTCCTCTAGATTGTAAACTCCTGTGAGCCAGACCCTCTGCTCCTATAGATTGTAAACTCCTGTGAGCCGGACCTCTGCTCCTCTAGATTGTAAGCTCCTGTGAGCCGGGCCCTCTGCTCCTCTTAGATTGTAAATTCCTGTGAGCCGGACCCTCTGCTCCTCTAGATTGTAAACTCCTGTGAGCCAGACCCTCTGCTCCTCTAGATGTAAAGCTCCTGTGAGCCGGGCCCTCTGCTCCTCTAGATTGTAAGCTCCTGTGACCCGGACCCTCTGCTCCTCTAGATTGTAAACTCCTGTGAGCCAGACCCCTGCTCCTCTAGATTGTAAGCTCCTGTGAGCCGGGCCCTCTGCTCCTCTAGATTGTAAGCTCCTGTGACCCGGACCCTCTGCTCCTCTAGATTGTAAACTCCTGTGAGCCGGACCCTCTGCTCCTCTAGATTGTAAGCTCCTGTGAGCCGGGCCCTCTGCTCCTCTAGATTGTAAATTCCTGTGAGCCGGACCCTCTCTCCTCTAGATTGTAAGCTCCTGTGAGCTGGACCCTCTGCTCCTCTAGATTGTAACTCCTGTGAGCCGAACCCTCTGCTCCTCTAGATTGTAAGCTCCTGTGAGCCGGACCCTCTGCTCCTCTAGATTGTAAACTCCTGTGAGCCGGACCATCTACTCCTCTAGATTGTAAGCTCCTGTGAGCCGGACCCTCTGCTCCTCTAGATTGTAAACTCCTGTGAGCCAGACCTCTCTACTCCTCTAGATTGTAAGCTCCTGTGAGCCGGACCCTCTGCTCCTCTAGATTGTAAGCTCCTGTGAGCCGGACCCTCTGCTCCTCTAGATTGTAAACTCCTGTGAGCCGGACCATCTACTCCTCTAGATTGTAAGCTCCTGTGAGCCGGACCCTCTGCTCCTCTAGATTGTAAATCCTGTGAGCCAGACCCTCTACTCCTCTAGATTGTAAGCTCCTGTGAGCCGGACCCTCTGCTCCTCTAGATTGTAAACTCCTGTGAGCCGGGCCTCTGCTCCTCTAGATTGTAGCTCCTGTGAGCCGGCCCTCTGCTCCTCCAGATTGTAACCTCCTGTGAAGCCGGGCCCTCTGCCTCCTCTAGATTGTAAGCTCCTGTGAGCCGGCCCTCTGCTCCTCTAGATTGTAAGCTCCTGTGAGCCAGACCCTCTGCTTCTCTAGATTGTAAGCTCCTGTGAGCCGGTCCCTCTACTCCTCTAGATTGTAAGCTCCTGTGAGCCGACCCTCTGCTCCTTTAGATTGTAAGCTCCTGTGAGCCGGACCCTCTGCTCCTCTAGATTGTAAGCTCCTGTGAGCCGGTCCCTCTACTCCTCTAGATTGTAAACTCCTGTGAGCCGGACCCTCTGCTCCTCTAGATTGTAAGCTCCTGTTGAGCCGGGCCCTCTGCTCCTCTAGATTGTAAGCTCCTGTGAGCCGACCTCTACTCCTCTAGATTGTAAACTCCTGTTAGCCGGACCCTCTGCTCCTCTAGATTGTAAGCTCCTGTGAGCCGGACCCTCTACTCCTCTAGATTGTAAACTCCTGTGAGCCGGACCCTCTGCTCCTCTAGATTGTAAACTCCTGTGAGCCAGACCCTCTACTCCTCTAGATTGTAAGCTCCTGTGAGCCGGACCCTCTACTCCTCTAGATTGTAAACTCCTGTGAGCCGGACCCTCTGCTCCTCTAGATTGTAAGCTCCTGTGAGCCGGACCCTCTACTCCTCCAGATTGTAAGCTCCTGTGAGCCGGGCCCTCTGCTCCTCTAGATTGTAAACTCCTGTGAGCCGGACCCTCTGCTCCTCTAGATTGTAAACTCCTGTGAGCCGGACCATCTGCTCCTCTAGATTGTAAGCTCCTGTGAGCCGGACCCTCTGCTCCTCTAGATTGTAAGCTCCTGTGAGCCGGACCCTCTGCTCCTCTAGATTGTAAGCTCCTGTGAGCCGGACCCTCTGCTCCTTTAGATTGTAAGCTCCTGTGAGCCGGACCCTCTACTCCTCTAGATTGTAAGCTCCTGTGAGCCGGACCCTCTGCTCCTTTAGATTGTAAGCTCCTGTGAGCCGGACCCTCTACTCCTCTAGATTGTAAGCTCCTGTGAGCCGGACCCTCTGCTCCTTAGATTGTAAGCTCCTGTGAGCCGGGCCCTCTGCTCCTCTAGATTGTAAACTCCTTGTTAATCAAAAATGTTTATGAAGTAATACTGTTCAATACAAACAAAGTTGCAGGTTATACAATATATCACTTTATTGAACTATAACAAAACATGTATCTATTATTTTTTAATTATTTTTTTTTTACCACTAATTATAAACCTATTTGTAATCCCTGAAAATGAATGTTCTGTTCCGCCGTCAGCACGAAGAAAAATCCTGAAGATTCACAGTGCAGATTAAATTCAATTATTTATTTGCGGAGCGGGCGAGCGGAGGGGAAGGGGCCATCGCTTCGCTTCACCCACGTATTTAGGCTCATTAATGGAGATATATGTGCGCTGGTTTTTTTTCCTCCAGATTTGCGGCTCGGGGATTTCGGTTGAGTTGTCGGCTCAGCACAACGGGTGTTAAATGTAATAGAGATGGCTTGACAAGCTGACAAGGTAAGATTGCAGCCAGGGAGCTCATCACCGGGTCAATAAAACATAATGTGCCGCGTTCAGGCTGTAATTTGATGGGGGGGGGTGTACTTGAACTAATAAGACCAGCGCGAGACAGAATCCCCAATTATGCCCTTAATGCCGAAGGGGTCTGTTTTATTGAACCTCGGTGTAATATTAGCATCTCGGAGGGATCTGCCATTTATCAGCCGCCATGTAAATTACCGCCTGTGTATCCGCCGCAAGTTCGCCAGGTCGGCCATGTTTTCCTGGACATGTATAATGTATTCATGCTGATGGGCAGTACATGAATAATGCCACCCCGCACCATGTATAATCCATACGCTGCAGGTAAGAAACCAAAAAGGAATCCCAGGTGACCTGCCTTGATGTCCTTCCTGCAGCATACGCATTATACATGTTACAGGGCAGCACTTTTCCTTGTGCTCCCCCTCTGCATGAAATAGTAATATGTGTCCCAAAAAACATGGCCAACCTGGCAACTCTGATTCGTCATAACGCGCAGAGGCAGAGGAAAGGCATTAATTGAAACAAAATACCCCCCCCCCCCCCATCGTCTAGGGCTCCCGGGTCGGCCATGTTTTCTTGGACGCATAAAATTTATTCATGTTGATGGAGAGTGAAAAATTACAATGGATTTCCTCCTGAAGCTTGTAAGTTATGCATGTTACCGGGCAGCTCCTTTCCTGTACTCTTTTGCATGAAACAGTAATGCGCGCAGAGGAATCCTCAGCCAATCAGGAAGCCCCTTGTGCGTCGCTCCCCTTCAGCAGCTCCATACGAGGTGTTAGACTTCGCTCCTGGACGGTGGCTGTGGGGGGGCACCTTGTTTTGGGGTGGGAGGCTGCAGGTTATTGGATTACGTGATGCACAGGATGGAATATTATGTAATATCTTAAGACAGGTGACATTTATCTTGTAAAACGCATGAAGGGTGACTGGCTGATGCAAATTAACCCTGCGTAGCCCGGAGTGATAACGCGTGTGATGCGCTGATTCAATGTGACACCTGCCCTCCGCTTCACACAGGACAGAAAAAAATATATATTCTGTTTGTAAATGTTTTTATTAAAGTTAAATTCACAGTTTATAACAGTGACCTGCGTCTCCATATGTTTATACCGTGTTTATAAATTCTAGAAGATACGCTGAAAAAAATGCAATAACACAGTGACTAGAATTAGATCTCGTGCTTTGCTATAATAATGCGGCGTTATTCTATATATTATTGTCATAAAGTATCTACTACCCTTTCTATATCACTGTTACTGCCCTCACTGGGAGACTATTCCATGTATCTACTACCCTTTCTATATCACTGTTACTGCACCCACTGGGAGGCTATTCCATGTATCTACTGCCCTTTCTATATCACTGTTACTGCACCCACTGGGAGGCTATTCCATGTATCTACTACCCTTTCTATATCACTGTTACTGCTCCCACTGGGTGGCTATTCCATGTATCTACTACCCTTTCTATATCACTGTTACTGCTCCCACTGGGAGACTATTCCATGTATCTACTACCCTTTCTATATCACTGTTACTGCTCCAACTGGGAGGCTATTCCATGTATCTACTACTCTTTCTATATCACTGTTACTGCCCCCACTGGGAGGATATTCTATGTATCTGCTACCCTTTCTATATCACTGTTACTGTACCCACTGGGAGGCTATTCCATGTATCTACTGCCCTTTCTATATCACTGTTACTGCACCCACTGGGAGGATATTCCCTGTATCTACTACCCTTTCTATATCACTGTTACTGCTCCCACTGGGAGGCTATTCCATATATCTACTACCCTTTCTATATCACTGTTACTGCTCCCACTGGGTGGCTATTCCATGTATCTACTACCCTTTCTATATCACTGTTACTGCCCCCATTGGGAGGTTATTCCATGTATCTACTACCCTTTCTATATCACTGTTACTGCCCCACTGGGAGGCTATTCCATGTATCTACTACCCTTTCTATATCACTGTTACTGCCCCCATTGGGAGGTTATTCCATGTATCTATACCCTTTCTATATCACTGTTACTGCCCCACTGGGAGGCTATTCCATGTATCTACTACCCTTTCTATATCACTGTTACTGCCCCCACTGGGAGGATATTCCATGTATCTGCTACCCTTTCTATATCACTGTTACTGCACCCACTGGGAGGCTATTCCATGTATCTACTGCCCTTTCTATATCACTGTTACTGCACCCACTGGGAGGCTATTCCATGTATCTACTACCCTTTCTATATCACTGTTACTGCTCCCACTGGGTGGCTATTCCATGTATCTACTACCCTTTCTATATCACTGTTACTGCCCCCATTGGGAGGTTATTCCATGTATCTACTACCCTTTCTATATCACTGTTACTGCCCCACTGGGAGGCTATTCCATGTATCTACTACCCTTTTTATATCACTGTTATGCTCTACTGGGAGGATATTCCATGTATCTACTACCCTTTCTATATCACTGTTACTGCCCCACTGGGAGGTTATTCCATACATCTGCTACCTTTTCTATATCACTGTTACTGCTCCCACTGGGACGTTATTCCATGTATCTACTACCCTTTCTATATCACTGTTACTGCTCCAACTGTTGGGATATTCCATGTTTCTACTACCCTTTCTATATCACTGTTACTGCCCCCACTGGGAGGCTATTCCGTGTATCTACTACCCTTTCTATATCACTGTTACTGCTCCAACTGTTGGGATATTCCATGTATCTACTACCCTTTCTATATCACTGATACATGGAATATCCCAACAGTGGGAGCAGTATCTTCTACCCTTTCTATATCACTATTATGCTCCCATTGGGAGGCTATTCGATGGATCTACTACCCTTTCTATATCACTGTTACATGGAATAGCCTCAGTGGAGGCAGTATCTACTACCCTTTCTATATCACTGTTACTGCCCCCACTGGGAGGCTATTCCATGTATCTACTACCCTTTCTATATCACTGTTACTGCCCCCACTGGGAGGCTATTCCATGTATCTACTACCCTTTCTATATCACTGTTACTGCCCCCACTGGGAGGATATTCCATGTATCTACTACCCTTTCTATATCACTGTTACTGCCCCCACTGGGAGGATATTCCATGTATCTACTACCCTTTCTATATCACTGTTACTGCCCCACTGGGAGGATATTCCATGTATCTACTACCCTTTCTATATCACTGTTACTGCCCCACTGGGAGGATATTCCATGTATCTACTACCCTTTCTATATCACTGTTACTGCCCCCACTGGGAGGATATTCCATGTATCTACTACCCTTTCTATATCACTGTTACTGCTCCCACTGGGAGGATATTCCATATATCTACTACCCTCTCTATATCACTGTTACTGCCCCCACTGGGAGGATATTCCATGTATCTACTACCCTTTCTATATCACTGTTACTGCTCCCACTGGGAGACTATTCCATGTATCTACTACCCTCTCTATATCACTGTTACTGCTCCCACTGGGAGGATATTCCATATATGTACTACCCTCTCTATATCACTGTTACTGCCCCCACTGGGAGGATATTCCATGTATCTACTACCCTTTCTATATCACTGTTACTGCCCCACTGGGAGGTTATTCCATGTATCTACTACCCTCTCTATATCACTGTTACTGCCCCACTGGGAGGATATTCCATGTATCTACTACCCTTTCTATATCACTGTTACTGCCCCACTGGGAGGATATTCCATGTATCTACTACCCTTTCTATATCACTGTTACTGCCCCACTGGGAGGTTATTCCATGTATCTACTACCCTCTCTATATCACTGTTACTGCCCCCACTGGGAGGATATTCCATGTGCTGCCCCCATTTGTAAGGCTATTTGTTTTTAGAAATTTCATGAGACGTTTTTTCTAGATACAATGTATTAATGAATCATAACAATAAAAATAGAAGTGATAGTGTTTCTGGATTGTAAAACATTTTCATACTTTGCTGTAGAATTTAATTTGATCCATTGAGTTCCAGACATTTTTTTTTTTTACTTCTCCCCCGTTTAAACAAAATTAACGCATCGTAGATGATACAAGAACCCCAGAGTCAGAGATAAAACCTGGATACTTAGAAGAATATATAGTATCTCTTCTAGAGGATGAAGTTTAGTAACAAAAAAGAGGAAGAAAATAAATCGAAAAATCCGACACAAACAAAAATCCCAAATTCATATCCGCATCCTAAATAAAATAAAAATAACAATAATTCCACCAGTGCAGCTACCCCCAGCTTAAAAAAATAAAGCACAGCGAGCATCATGGGAAATGTAGTTTAAGGTTAGCACCAGTTTCCTATACCATCTCCTGCAGACATAAGTGTGTCCACCTCCCGGATCCTGTCGCTGCCAGATATTCCAATATCCACTCAAAATAATAAACGACTTCTTGACTTTGGGAGCCGCGCGCGATTATAAATCTCACTGGATCCTCATTACGGACCTTTTACTCCAGAAATAATAAAGTTTTATGATTTGTATGTTGGTTTTTCTGCCTGTATTAACAGAACGGTTTCCCGCGGTGATTGATTCCGGTGTCTGATGATGGACTGTTGCCCGTCCTGGGCCATGTAACCGCTGAAGCCGCTATTACCTGCCAGTCATGTGCATTTCGTGTCGTTCTGAATGTAATTTCGGACGAAAATCACTGTTTTGTGTTTTTTTTCCTTGCCATTGTTTTAAAATAAATTAGGTACAATAAATTTTCTCCCAAAAAATCCCTAAAAAAATACTAAGAAAATAAATAGACTTTTTGCTGCAAGTGAAAAAAATAAACGGTTGCCGGCTGGTATTTTCATTTTATTGGTAGTAAACAACGTAGTGATCTGAAATATCAGCCGTCTGAAAATACGAAACACCCGAAAATACGAAAAAAACCATAAAACGAAGCGATCTGAAATATCGGCCGTCTGAAAATACGAAACGCCCGAAAATACGAAATAACCCATAAAACGAAGTGATCTGAAATATCGGCCGTCTGAAAATACGAAACGCCCCAAAATACGAAATAACCCATAAAACGAAGTGATCTGAAATATCGGCCGTCTGAAAATACGAAACGCCCCAAAATACGAAATAACCCATAAAACGAAGTGATCTGAAATATCGGCCGTCTGAAAATACGAAACGCCCGAAAATACGAAATAACCCATAAAACGAAGTGATCTGAAATATCGGCCGTCTGAAAATACGAAACGCCCCAAAATACGAAATAACCCATAAAACGAAGTGATCTGAAAATATCGCCGTCTGAAAATACAAAACGCCCGAAAATACGAAATAACCCATAAAACGAAGTGATCTGAAATATCGGCCGTCTGAAAATACAAAACGCCCGAAAATACGAAATAACCCATAAAACGAAGTGATCTGAAATATCGGCCGTCTGAAAATACAAAACGCCCGAAAATACGAAATAACCCATAAAACGAAGTGATCTGAAATATCGACCGTCTGAAAATACGAAACGCCCCAAAATACGAAATAACCCATAAAACGAAGTGATCTGAAATATCGACCGTCTGAAAATACGAAACGCCCGAAAATACGAAATAGAAACATAGAAACATAGAAAAATGTCGGCAGATAAGAACCTTTCGGCCCATCTAGTCGCCCAATTACATGGATACTTTACCTGGATTTATCTTTTGTTTAGGATAGCCTTATGCCTATCCCATGCCTGCTTAAATTCAATTACTGTTTTGGCCTCTACCACTTCTACTGGAAGACTGTTCCATGTATCCACCACCCTCTCAGTAAAATAATGCTTCCTGATGTTACTTTTAAACCTTTGCCCCTCTAATCTAAGACTATGTCCTCTTGTTTTGCTATTTTGTTTCCTTTTAAATATACCCCCTTCCTCTACCTTGTGGATTCCCTTTACGTATTTAAATGTTTCTATCATATCTCCTCTGTCTCGTCTTTTTTCCAAGCTGTACATGTTAAGATCATTAAGCCTTTCCTGGTAACTTTTCTCCTTCAAGCCGTACACCATTTTAGTAGCCCTTCTCTGAACTCTCTCTAAGAGGTCTATATCCTTCTGGAGATACGGTCTCCAGTACTGCACACAGTACTCCAAGTGAGGTCTCACCAGTGCTCTGTACAGTGGCATGAGCACTTCCCTTTTCCTACTGCTAATACCTCTCCCTACACAACCAAGCATTCTGCCAGCATTTCCAAGCATTCTGCCAGCATTTCCTGCTGCTCTATTACATTGACTACTTACCCTTAGATCCTCTGAAATAATGACCCCTAAATCCCTTTCCTCAGATGTTGAGGTTAGGACTGTATCAAATATTCTATATTCAGCCCTTGGGTTTTTACGTCCCAGGTGCATTATCTTGCACTTATCCACATTAAAACTCAATTGCCACAACTCCGACCATTTTTTTAGTTTACCTAAATCATTTGTCATTTGGCTGATCCCTCCAGGAACGTCAACCCTGTTGCAAATCTTTGTGTCATCAGCAAAAAGACATACTTTTCCATTAATACCTTCTGCAATATCACTAATAAAAATATTAAAGTGATCTGAAATATCGGCCGTCTGAAAATACGAAACGCCCGAAAATACGAAATAACCCATAAAACGAAGTGATCTGAAATATCGGCCGTCTGAAAATACAAAACGCCCGAAAATACGAAATAACCCATAAAACGAAGTGATCTGAAATATCGGCCGTCTGAAAATACTAAACGCCCGAAAATACGAAATAACCCATAAAACGAAGTGATCTGAAATATCGGCCGTCTGAAAATACGAAACGCCCGAAAATACGAAATAACCCATAAAATGAAGTGATCTGAAATATCGACCGTCTGAAAATACGAAACGCCCGAAAATACGAAATAACCCATAAAACGAAGTGATCTGAAATATCGGCCGCCTGAAAATACGAAACGCCCGAAAATACGAAATAACCCATAAAACGAAGTGATCTGAAATATCGGCCGTCTGAAAATACGAAACGCCCGAAAATACGAAATAACCCATAAAACGAAGTGATCTGAAATATCGGCCGTCTGAAAATACGAAACGCCCGAAAATACGAAATAACCCATAAAATGAAGTGATCTGAAATATCGGCCGTCTGAAAATACGAAACGCCCGAAAGTACGAAATAACCCATAAAATGAAGTTACCCGAAAAACTAAATAACCCATAAATACAAAGTGATCTGACATTTCGGATCGGTCCGAAAATATAATTTGCAGTAAAATAACGAACAACCCGAAACGAAAAAAAAAAATCAGAGCGAAATTACCCGTAAAAAAAATAGAATGTGACGGAAAAAATATCGCCGTTCACATGTTTAATACCTGCTCATTTCTGAAGGACCCACATTGGGTTCTGAACATATGTCCATGTTATTAACCCCTTCACTACCGTGATGGTGTATACACGATCAGCGATAGCAGACACAGCAGCCCAAGATCTGGTTAACACTATCTGGGACTGTGCTATGTCATTACAAATTAAATTTGTTTGCTGCAAACGACTTTTGTTGCTTTTCGGCTCTAAAAGTGCCCCCAAAGTTTTAGCCCCGTTTGCATAATAGTTGGGTGTCACGGTGGCTCAGGGGATGGGGCGCCTGGCAGCAGCTTCCTCGCTGCTCGCTGGCCAGGCGCCGAATGTAAACGCTTCCGGGGGCGCTCACGTGGGACGCCGAGGGGCGGGGCCTGGCGTTATGACGCGGACCCGCCGGCTTTAAAACCTAGTCTCTCCAATACACCGGTGCCCTGACGTGGTATTCACCTCCCGCAGAGCTCTTGTGTTATTTTGGCTACCTCCTGTGTATGACCCTTGGCATTGGCAAACGAACCCTCCTGTGTATGACCCTTGGCATTGGCAAACGAACCCTCCTGTGTATGACCCTTGGCATTGGCAAACGAACAAGTCCTGTGTATGACCCTTGGCATTGGCAAACGAACCCTCCTGTGTATGACCCTTGGCATTGGCAAACGAACCCTCCTGTGTAATGACTCCTGGCATTGGCATTTACTCTGCGCCAGGTTCTGCCCTTAACGTTGGTACCGAGGTCAGTCTATGTGGCACCCTAAGCACGCATCAGACTACCTCTGCTATTACTAAAGTCCTAGGGAGGACTTGTGATCTGGTCTGTACCCCTGTCTGGTGTTTCCCTTTCTTTATCTGTTACCTGCTTCATTGTCTATATAGCTTTGCCGACCATTCAAGGATCGGAAGAGTAGAAAGTGAGCTACATAAAGAGATCAATATCTTGGTAGTCAGAAGGATTCGTGACAATACTCTATTCCATACCTCTGTCTGGTGTTACCCCTTGTTTATATATTGTCTGGTAAATTGTCTGTCTAGTATTGCCGACCATTCAAGGATCGGAAGGGTAGAGAGCGGTCTGCGTAAAGGGACCACACTTTTGGTAATCAGAGGGATCCGTGACATTACGTCAGGGCCAATGGATCCCGCAGACCTCTCTAACCAGCTGGCACGTATCGCAGCCAGACAAGAGGAGCAGGACCATAGGATGGACCAGATTTCTCTCGCTCTGCAAACCCTGTTAAATCGGTCCAATACAGGTACTACAAACCCTCCAGATCCAGTGTTGCCTAGGGTCAGTTCCGTAACCCCTGAGGGACATAGGCTTAGTATGAAGGCACCCCTACGCTATGATGGTACACCAAGCCTATGTCGGGGTTTTTTGACTCAACTCGAGATCTTGTTTGAGAACAATCCAGGTTCTTGTATGTCTGATAAAGCCAAAGTAGGATATCTGATCAATCATTTAACAGAAAAAGCTTTATTGTGGGCTACGCCGTTGTGGGAAAATAAGAAACCCATCATTTATGACTATGAGGGTTTCACCTCTGAGTTAAAACGTACCTTTGATCCCTCTAGGAGGGCTACCAATGCGGGTAGGTCCTTGTTTCACATCAAACAAGGTAATAAGAGGGTCGCCGATTATGCCATAGAGTTTAAAACTTTGACTTCTGAGGTACTTTGGCCGAACGACGTTTTAACCTTAGCCTTTACCGAAGGCTTGAACGAGGCTTTTATGTTTGAACTGGCTCCCTTAAAATTACCAGAAAGTCTGGAACCCTGATAGATTTCTGTATAGCCATGGACGATCAAATCAGGGAAAGGAGACACCCCAGAGATAGACCCAGAAGGGTCTTGCCTCCTTTACCCTCGTTACCCAGACACACCAGTACGTCAGGTGGTTCGGAGAATGTGAAAACAGATTTGCCAGTCGTTGAACCCATGCAAATAGGGAAGACAGGTATTTCAGAAGCAGAAAGAGCTCACAGAAGAGAAAAGGGGCTCTGCTTTTATTGTGCAGGGGCAGATCACTTCCGCCTTCGATGTCCTCAGAGACCCAGGGTTAGCAGGGCTGAACATAGCAGAGTGGGATTCAGAACAGGAGACACCCAGGTTGTCGGTTCTCTGTGTGCCTCCTTTGTGGATAATGAGAAAAAAAAAATCCAGGATTCTGTTACCGATCTCCCTAACCTGGGAGGGGGTTCACCTCAAGACTGAGGCGTTCTTAGACTCTGGGGCCTCAGGCAATTTTATGGATAAGAATTTTGCTGTCAAAAACCTCATACCACTGGTGCTCAGGGAAAGACCTCTAAGGGTGGAGGCCATAGATGGTAAACCCCTGGCATGTCCACATATCACTCACGATACAGTCGATGTATGTATGAAAACAGGAGTTTTGCACCAGGAAACCATAAGATTTCAAATCATTGAATCACCCTCATGTCCTGTCGTTCTTGGGTTTCCATGGCTAACAGAGCACAACCCAGTTGTCGATTGGGTCCAGAGAGACATAAAATGTTGGGATCAGAGTTGTCAGTCTAAGTGCCTAGGCACAGTTAATGTGATTGGTAGCCTCAATATTGCCACACCCCTCCTTTGTCCACAGAGGTTCCTGAAAGTTACCTGGCATTAAAGGAGGTGTTCTCTAAAGCCAGGACTGAGGTCCTACCACCACATCGTCCATATGACTGTGCCATTGATTTACTCCCCGGTACGATGCCTCCTAGGGGTCACGTATACCCTTTATCACAAAGAGAGAACGACATTATGGAGGAATACATAAGGGAGAATCTGGAACGAGGATTCATTAGACGGTCCTCCTCTCCAGCAGGAGCAGGTTTCTTTTTTGTTTCCAAGAAAGAGGGAGACCTGCGACCTTGCATCGATTATAGGGGTTTGAATAGGATCACTATAAGAAATGCATATCCCATACCTCTCATAACAGAATTGTTCGACCGATTAAAAGGGGCCCGTGTCTATACGAAGCTTGATTTACGCGGAGCGTACAACCTGGTCAGGGTTAAAAAGGGAGACGAATGGAAAACGACTTTTAATACACGTAGCGGGCATTATGAATACCTGGTGATGCCTTTTGGGTTGTGTAATGCGCCAGCCGTCTTCCAGGACCTCATAAACGACACTCTAAGGGAATTCCTGCAAGAATTCGTCATAGTATATCTAGACGATATCCTGATATACTCTCCTGATGTAGACACTCATCATGTCCACGTGAAACAAGTGTTGAAAAAACTATTGAAGGCTGGATTGTACTGTAAGCTAGAAAAATGTCTATTCGACATAGTGACTGTGCAATTCCTTGGTTATATTATATACTCCTGGGGGTTTTCAAATGGATCCTAAGAAGCTCTCAGCTATTCTTGACTGGCCTCTACCCCAAGGACTTAAAGCCATTCAGAGGTTTCTGGGGTTTACGAACTATTACCGAAGGTTCATTAAAGATTTTTCGGCCTTGGTGGCCCCCCTCACGGCTATGACAAAGAAAGGGGTGGGAAATCAGAAATGGACACCTCAAGCCACTCAAGCCTTTGAGGCACTAAAACAAGCCTTTACTACTGCCCCTGTTCTCCGACATCCAGATCCGGCTCTGCCTTTCCAAGTAGAAGTTGACGCCTCCGAACTAGGTCTTGGTGCAGTCTTGTCCCAAAGGGAGGCTCCTGACAAACCCTTGCATCCATGCGGCTTCTATTCTCGGAAGTTGTCCCCGGCAGAGAAGAACTATGACATTGGAAATAGAGAATTGTTAGCAGTCATCGCGGCCTTGGCCGAATGGAGATATTTATTAGAAGGGTCTAAGGACCCCATTGTTATCATAACCAACCATAAGAATCTCACGTACATTGGAGATGCCAAACGTTTAAACTCCAGACAAGCGAGATGGTCATTGTTTCTTTCAAGTTTTAATTTCGTGCTTACCTATAGACCTGGGTCCAGAAACATTAAAGCAGACGCATTGTCGAGACAGTATGAGTCTTATGAACATAATATCCAAGATCAGCATCCCATTGTACCCCAGGAAAGGATTATAGCCGCTACCACGATTAGTGTCTCGTCTCCTCTAATGAAAAGGCTGCAGACCGTCCAGGGCGCAGCTCCTGGGGGAAAACCTCCTGCGAGACTCTTTGTACCTGAGAACGAAAGAGAGGAAGTACTTAACATCTATCATGATAATAAAACTTCCGGGCATATGGGTATCACCAAGACTGTGTCTAGTATCAGTAAACTCCTCTGGTGGCCCACGTTGCGCCGAGATGTCAAAGATTACATTGCCGTGTGCGAAGTGTGCTCAAGACAGAAAAGTCCCAAAACAGCACCCATTGGCTTACTCCAGCCTTTGCCAATCCCGAACGACCCTGGTCACATGTAGCCATGGATTTTCGTAGAGTTACCTGAGTCAAGAGGGAATACAGTGATACTTACGATCATAGATCGATTTTCCAAGATGGGTCACTATGTTCCTCTTCGGAAACTACCTTCGGCAGCTGAACTGGTGCCCATATTCATTGCCAATGTGGTCCGCATTCACGGTGTCCCTCGGGAGATAGTCTCTGATAGGGGGACCCAATTCATCTCCGGATTCTGGAGAGGGTTTTGCAAGAACGTAGGGATAGACCTCTCTTTCTCTTCGGCTTATCACCCCCAGACCAACGGAGCAGCAGAACGAGCAAACCAAAATATAGAGAAATATCTCAGGTGCTTTATCTCAGAACAACAAGATAACTGGTCAGATCTGTTACCGTGGGCAGAATATGCTATTAACAGCGCAGTAAGCGAATCCACAGGTCATTCTCCTTTCTTCACTGTTTATGGCTTTGATCCTCCCGTGCTCCCCGCCACGTTTCCTGATACCACGATTCCTGCTTTAGATGAGCAACTGGCATCATTGAAGAGACTTGGGGGAGAGTGAGACGGGCACTGGAGGAGAGTAGTGCCATCCAGAAAACCAAGGCCGACAGACACAGGAGGCAGGCACCCGTGTATCAAGTTGGGGACAGGGTTTGGCTGTCTTCACGTAACATCAAGCTCTTAGTGCCTTCCATGAAGTTGGCTCCTAGGTACATCGGTCCCTATAAGATTCTACGGCGACTCAACCCTGTCTCCTATGCTTTGGCGTTACCCCATTTTAAGATACACAATGTATTCCATGTTAACCTTTTGAAGCCATTATTATGTAATCGGTACACCAAAGTCCATGCTCCACCGCCTCCTGTCTCTGTGGAGGGCGAGGAGGAGTTCGAAGTTAAGGCCATTCTGGGTGCCAGGATGTCTAGGGGGTCTTTGCAGTATTTGGTTGATTGGGTGGGCTACGGTCCGGAGGATCGTTCTTGGGTACCAGCTGCGGAAGTTCATGCTCCTAGGCTAGTGAAGGCCTTCTATTTGGCGCACCCCCGTGCCCCTGGGGGTCGTCCAGTGGCCGCCCCTGGAGGGGGGGGTTCTGTCACGGTGGCTCAGGGGATGGGGCGCCTGGCAGCAGCTTCCTCGCTGCTCGCTGGCCAGGCGCCGAATGTAAACGCTTCCGGGGGCGCTCACGTGGGACGCCGAGGGGCGGGGCCTGGCGTTATGACGCGGACCCGCCGGCTTTAAAACCTAGTCTCTCCAATACACCGGTGCCCTGACGTGGTATTCACCTCCCGCAGAGCTCTTGTGTTATTTTGGCTACCTCCTGTGTATGACCCTTGGCATTGGCAAACGAACCCTCCTGTGTATGACCCTTGGCATTGGCAAACGAACCCTCCTGTGTATGACCCTTGGCATTGGCAAACGAACCCTCCTGTGTATGACCCTTGGCATTGGCAAACGAACCCTCCTGTGTATAACCTTGGCATTGGCAAACGAACCCTCCTGTGTATGACCCTTGGCATTGGCAAACGAACCCTCCTGTGTATGACTCCTGGCATTGGCATTTACTCTGCGCCAGGTTCTGCCCTTAACGTTGGTACCGAGGTCAGTCTATGTGGCACCCTAAGCACGCATCAGATTACCTCTGCTATTACTAAAGTCCTAGGGAGGACTTGTGATCTGGTCTGTACCCCTGTCTGGTGTTTCCCTTTCTTTATCTGTTACCTGCTTCATTGTCTATATAGCTTTGCCGACCATTCAAGGATCGGAAGAGTAGAAAGGGAGCTACATAAAGAGATCAATATCTTGGTAGTCAGAAATATTTGTGACAATACTCTATTCCATACCTCTGTCTGGTGTTACCCCTTGTTTATATATTGTCTGGTAAATTGTCTGTCTAGTATTGCCGACCATTCAAGGATCGGAAGGGTAGAGAGCGGTCTGCGTAAAGGGACCACACTTTTGGTAATCAGAGGGATCCGTGACATTGGGGCACTAAACCTGTTTAAAATTGGCCGGGGAACGTCCTGACGTGTCACACTTTCTCCAGACGATGCATGGAGCCACGAGTTGCAGTTCTAACTGCAGTAACTCTATTTGGTCAGCAGGTGGCGCCATCTTTCTGCCAAATAGGTTATTACAGTAAGAAATGCGTTGGGAATATTCTCAAATATTTCTTACTGTATCATTAATTAAGAACCATTTTCCAAAAAACTCACTGGCTCCTGGCTGCGTATTTTTGGAAAATCACTTGGTAGTGAAGGGGTTAAACATCACAATTCATCTCACATGTGTCCTAGTGGCATGAACGTCTTCCAAGGGAGATCCTTCATCCGTTGGCCTTCAGAAACGTCAACTTGCGAGGAACGGAATGAGCTGCAAAACGTCATGTTCTGTTAAACTCTAATATAAATAAATATTTATAATATGTGCACAGCGGGTTTTTTCATCTCGGTTTTTTTATCAGGTGATTTCGGGCCATTTTAAACATTTTGGGTCGTTCGATTATTTCACCGCGATTCGTAATTTTGGACCGATCCGAAACATCGGATCGTCTGATATCGTTTTCGGATCCAATACATTTGAATCGATTAATTTCTCGGATTGTATCTGATTCATTATCGACTCTTTAAAAAAACAAACTAAAATTTCACCCAAAAAATCCTGAGAAATGCCCAAAAAATAAACAAAATGGCTTATTGCTGCAAGTACAAAAAATTATCGGTTTTAAAAATATTTATTAAAACAGGGGATTTTTTTTTAAACCTAAAGGTGAATCTTATACGTTGCAATGTTAAAAAAATCCCCGTTTTTATTACTTTGAAAACTTTTTAATTTTCATTCCTTTTTTTTTGTTTTGGAACATTTTTTGTTCCCTTTTGGGTCATTTTAAATTTTTCTCGTTTTGGATCATTCTTGTTCCATTTGACATCTTTTCAGATCATGTTGTTTTAAGACATGGTAACATTTTAACATTTGTAGTAATGCAATAATAATGCGCGCGCGTGGTATCTGGCCACTGCACTTTCGATACAGATGCATCGTTTATTGACACCCTAACAGGGATTTGCAGATGCTGCAGCCGGCTGCGTCTTATCCATGGACTTAAATGTCTGCCCCAGACCAGCAGTAAAGTTTTGCCTCCTTTACAATGAGGGAGGAGGGAGGGGGCGTGGCCATGTGCAGTCCTTGTGCTGAGATGCAGAGAAACTCAATGAAGCGAGGTGTGTGTTTCGCCCCTGAGTGAACATAATAAGTGCAGGATAAACGGGGGAAGCCAGGACAATAAATATAAAACCTGAAAAGTGAGACTTTTATAGAATGTGGATTTATTCGAAGCTCTGCTAGAGGGGAGACCCAAAATAGAGATGAGGCTCATTGAGATGTGCAGCTCCTCCCTGTGTAATAATCCCGGCACCCAGACTGGCAACTGGACAAACTGAGACAATGCTCCAGGAGTCGTATCCCGGCCAGTGAGTCTAAAGCATCTTCCCGATCGGCCATTGGAAACCAATGCTATGGACGCCTGGACGACTGGGGACATTGAAAGATCGACTGGACCAGCCCAGCAGTGCTTCAATGGAACAGAATGGATGGAATGGAAGGAGGACACAAAGCATCTGATCCGGCAGACGGGTCAAGCCTATGATCGGCCTGCCCAAACCATGCCCAGACCCGCACTGAGACTTTACACAGACCCAGAGGCAACCTATAATATAAGGGGTTATTCAGAGAGCAACGACATGTCACCGACATTTTGGTTCTCTCTGGTTCTCCGCACTTCGGGGAGTTCGATTCGGAGACCTGCAGTGAGTTAAGCACTCGCCAAAGGGTCCCCGAAGTGTGGCGATTCGACCTGCTGAACGCATCTTAAAACCACCAAATCTATTCGAAAATCCGCCGAATCTGAATCAAAAACCGTCAAATTGATTCGAAAAAACCCGCCGAATCTAAAAAAACGGCAAATCTGAATTGAATCGAAAACCCAAAATCTATTTTAAAATAAACTGCCGAATCAAATTGAAAAACCGCCGACTCAAATAAAAAAAACGCTGAATCAATCGAAAAACCGCAGAATTGATTCGAAAATCCGCCAAATCTGAATCGAATTGAATAACTGCTAAATCTGAATCGAATCAAAAAACCTGCTGAATCTATTTGAAAAAAAAAACAAATCAAATCGAAAAACCACTGAATCGAATCGAAAAACCGCCCTAAAACTGCCAAACGCAGCCGTAAACCCGCCGAAAAAGCCGATGACCTACCAAATCGATCCTCAAACCGCCGATGACCCGCCAAACAGACCGCCGACCAGGGGTAAAAAAACAAAACAAAAACAACCCGACTTTTAAAATGCGTTTTAAAAAACACTCTTGCATGAAACCATCAAAACCATCGCACTCTGCTACAAAATGTGTAAACAGAAGAATACGTTAAATCAGCAGAAAAATGGGACCCATAACAATTGGATGGTAGTAGTAGCCCAGAGGGGGGGGCACTAGCCCCCTGCAAGCCCTCACAGTCAAAACAAAGCTCACTGATAACGTCTTGCACTGATTCTAAGGAAGGCTGGTGTGTTCTGTGATATTATTGTATCAGTATTTGCTTCCTGTGGGTTTAATAGACCTGAAAATATCTCCAGAACCCAGCGATGAGCAGCAGAGGCGCCGAACGCTGGAGGCCGAGTCTCTCGGTGCTGGGAATGAGAAACAAGAGAGAAAACGGATTAAACTTATCATGTTTATTTTGCTTAGGGTCAAAGCAATCTTACATCGTGATGGGATAATATTGTAGTACATACAGCTCTCTGGCCTCGCTCGGATTCTTCTTTTGTCTCTGACTTACAGCGCTTCCGTTTTAACCCCTTCTCTGATGGCAAAATACACCGCCTGGCCAAAAAAATAAAAATATTTTAAAAAGTCCCTCCCCCCAGATGTAACTCAGCCAATAGGTGCTCCCGCCTTCCATTGGATAATTACTGCAGTGATTAATATGTTTCAACATAAAATGAGGTCATGTGACTCCCTGAATATACTGAATGAGCAGGTTTTTCCATCAATGGGTTTTGCATGTGAAAAACAAACATTTATTTAGGGGTTTTATTTTCTCTTGTTTCCATTTTGTGGATTATTCCCATGTTGCAACATTTACCAAAATACATACAAAAGTTTTATTTTGTGGCTGTGCTTTATCCAGTCTACAGTATTTAAAAGTTAATGAGGTGGAGGAGGGAATGTTTAGATAAGGATGCAGGAGGTGTTTTGTGTTCTCCAGGCTACCTGAGGTAAGAGCTGGCAGCTGAAGGAGATAAGACAGGGAGCTTAAACAACTTCTAATCACCCCCTGTGATGTCCTACATCCCACACAATACAATGATGTGAGTCTGTGACTGACCCATTCACTCCATTCTATGGCCAAAGCCACACAGTGAGGAGCAAGTGATGGAAAGATACAACACAAAATATCACACAATGGATGCACCCACTGACACATATAGAGGAAAATATCACACAATGGCTGCACCCAGTGACACATATAGAGGAAAATATCACACAATGGCTGCGCCCAGTGACACATATAGAGGAAAATATCACACAATGTATGCACCCAGTGACACATATAGAAGAAAATATCACACAATGGCTGCGCCCAGTGACACATATAGAGGAAAATATTACACAATGGATGCGCCCAGTGACACATATAGAGGAAAATATCACACAATGGATGCATACAGTGACACATATAGAGGAAAATATCACACAATGGATGCACCCAGTGACACATATAGAGGAAAATATCACACAATGGATGCAACCAGTGACACATATAGAGGAAAATATCACACAATGGATGCACCCAGTGACACATATAGAGGAAAATATCACACAATGGATGCACCCAGTGACACATATAGAGGAAAATATCACACAATGGATGCGCCCAGTGACACATATAGAGGAAAATATCACACAATGGATGCGCCCAGTGACACATATAGAGGAAAATATCACACAATGGATGCATCCAGTGACACATATAGAGGAAGATATCACACAATGGATGCACCCAGTGACACATATAGAGGAAAGTATTTTCTAAACTAAGCTTACGAGAGAAAAACAAACACTTGTGAGATATCAGCAACATAAATAAACACAATAAGGACATTATGGGCTTACCCCAAGGTTGGTGATAACTTAACCAGAGCAATTATAGTCTATGGATTTGTTACCGTTTACAACAGCTCTGGTTGCGTTGGAATATTGCCCTCCATTTTTTGGTGGTAGTGGCCCTTTAACCCTGGTTAGTCGGGTGGTTGGCGTCCAATCAGGTACTTATATGGAAAGCTGGGTAAGCAAGCAGTGGTGGAAATCCCTAGATTCTCCTATACGTTTGAGGGGAATCTAAGAATAAATAAAGACACGGAGGCGACTATTATGCTAAACTCTTCTTTACTGTACCATTAGCAGCAAAGAAATATACAATAAAGTTTTTGAATTTGACTAAAAGATAAAGTTTTTTGTATACAACAGATAATTAACAGAAACCAATCACAATAGGATAGTCCAGGTTGGAGCCAATCAGCAGCCAACATAGGCTATATATCCAGAAACTGCCTCACTATCTTCCTCTTTTCTTGGATGCGGTCATCTTGAAAACTTTTAGAACAGTAGACGGGAGACCAAGCGGAGGAGACTGAAATTTAACTGGATCTTTATATTATGCACCTGGAACAAAAGGAACATGAATCTGAAGATTAAAATCACGAATGAACCAGAATTCATTTGGAATCATGAGGTACAGAAACGTAAGTATGATAAAACGTAACCATTAACATGAAATATTTACTTATCCTGGGTAGGGTAAGTATTTATGGTGTAGACCCCAAAACGAGGGTGGGATAATATTCGCCTCCGAGTCTTTATTTATAATCTAGATTCCCCTTCAAACGTATAGGAGAATCTAGGGATTAAACACCAAGACACGGAGGCTTCATATTATGCTCGTTGAAAGCTAATTAATAAGTGAATGTGCAAAGTGAATAATGGGATTGAAATAAAATTCCTTAAAGGTGGAGTCATTAGACCAATTAGCAGTTTTTATGAGGTCTTCTAATCTACAACCCTGAGACATGGCCGTAGAGGCTACTGCACTCCGAGAGGAATGGGCCCCAAACACAGAGACATCAATGCCAGCTTCCGCCATAACCCACTTAACCCATCTAGCCAAGGTAGTGGATGAAACCGGATGATAAGGTTTTGTCATAGTCAGAAATAAACGATCAAAAGAAGGAAGACGATATGGGGCTGTAACCCTCTCGTATTCCTGCAAACACGAAACTGGACATAAATTTGGTCTTTGGGAAAAGCTGGATAAAAAACGCGAGAAATGGCAGTTTTAGTGCGCCTAGATATGGAAAAAGCGACCCCTGATGGGGTAAAAGAACGTCTGACAGATCCAAAGCACGGACGTCCGAGACCCTTTTACATGAAATTAGGCATAAGAGCATGGTTAATTTACCTGACAATTGCTTAATTGATAATTCTGTGTTGGGAGGCCATTGATCCAGAAAATCTAAAATTATATTCACATCCCATGTGAGAGTAGCGTGAACAAGGAGGACGCTTTAAGCGAATACCCTTAAGTAACCTGCATACCCATCTATGTTGACCCACTGGGTTACCATCAATACTGGGATGATAAGCAGAAACAGCAGACTTAAAATTATTGATTGTACGATAGGCCCTGCCATTCCTCAAACAAAGAGGTCAGGAATTGAAGGATGTCCTCTATAGGAGCTGAAAGGGAATCAACTGGTTTGTCCAAACACCAAGCGACCAAGCAGTTCCTGTAGTAACGTTATCGTTTTCTAGTACCTGGTGCCCAGGCGCTGGAGAGTAATTTGGATTGGAAGTAGCTTCCGAAATTTGAGAGCAAGCGAGAGGTTGCCTGAGACTTTCCACGCGATGAGACGGAACGAGTGAACGGACAGAATGTTCTGCAAAGTGTTCTCCGGATCCTGCAGAGGTACAGGGTTCGACCGGAGGATCCAAGGAACATCTATTGACAGTTACAATAACTGGGGAAACCATGGTTGTGTTGTCCACCATGGGGTGATGTGATCAGAACCAAGGTCGACTGATTGGATCACATTGTCTGAACTACCCTGGAGATCAGAAGGAAAGGAGGAAATGCATATAGAATTCCTTGAGGCCAGGTTTGATAGAGAGCACCTGTTCCTAACGTGTCTGGATCTGGCCTCCAACTGAAGTATCGTGGGAGCTGAGTGTTCCAACGGGAAGCAAAAAAGTCTAACATAAAAGGACCCCATAGAGATGACAAAGATCAGAATAATGTCTTGTCTAATCTTCAGTCGCTGGTATCGAATAAATTCTAGTCTGCTACAAAGTTGCATAAACCCAGAATAAACTGGGCCTTCACCATAATGTTTTTGAAAAGACAAACTTTCCAAAAACGTTGGGATATCTCAGACAATTGTTTTTATCTGTGACCTCCCAAATTATTTATGAGTTACCGCGGAGAAATTGTCCATGCGAAGCAATACTGAGTGTTCTGTTTTGTCTTTGAGAAAAGTTTGTATAGCAAACAAACCAGCTAGGAGTTTGAGGACATTTACAGTCATGTCCAAAATTGTTGGAACCCCAGACATTTTTCCAGAAAATCAAGTATTTCTCACAGAAAAGTATTGCAGTAAGACATGTTTATTCCCTTTGTGTGTATTGGAACAAAACAAAAAAAGGGAGGAAAAAAAGCAAATTGGACATAATGTCACACAAAACTCCAAAAATGGGCTGGACAAAATTCTTGGCACCCTTAACTTAATATTTGGTTGCACACCCTTTGGAAAAAATAACTGAAATCAGTCGCTTCCTATAACCATCAATAAGCTTCTTACACCTCTCACACGGAATTTTGGACCACTCTTTCTTTGCAAACTGCTCCAGGTCTCTCTTATTGGAAGGGCGCCTTTTCCCAACAGCAATTTTAAGATCACTCCACAGGTGTTCAATGGGATTTAGATCTAGACTCATTGCTGGCCACTTCAGAACTCTCCAGCGCTTTGTTGTCATCCATTTCTGGGTGCTTTTTGACGTATGTTTGTGGTCATTGTCCTGCTGGAAGACCCAAGATCTCAGATGCAAACCCAGATTTCTGACACTGGGCTCTACAGTGCGACCCAAAATCCTTTGGTAATCCTCAGATTTCATGATGCCTTGCACACATTCAAGGCACCCAGTGCCAGAGGCAGCAAAACAACCCCATAACATCATTGAACCACCACCATATTTCACTGTAGGTACTGTGTCCTTTTTTTGTAGGCCTCATTCCATTTTCGGTAAACAGTAGAATGATGTGCTTTGCCAAAAAGCTCTATCTCGGTCTCATCTGTCCACAAGACGTTTTCCCAGAAGGATTTTGGCTTACTCAAGTACATTTTGGCAAACTGTCGTCTTGCTTTTTTAGGTCTCTGTGTCAGCAGTGGGGTCCTCCTGGGTCTCCTGCCATAGCATTTCATTTCATTTAACATGTCGACGGATTGTTCGCGCTGACACTGATGCTCCTGAGCCTGCAGGACAGCTTGAATTTCTTTGGAACTTGTTTGGGGCGCTTATCCACCATCCGGACTATCCTGCGTTGCAACCTTTCCTCAATTTTTCTCTTCCGTCCACCCACAGAGAGATTAGCTACAGTGCCATGGGTTGCAAACTTCTTGATAATGTTGCGCACTGTGGACAAAGGAAAATCTAGATCTCTGGAGATGGACTTGTAACCTTGAGATTGTTGATATTTTCCACAATTTTGGTTCTCAAGTCCTCAGACAGTTCTCTTCTCCTCTTTCTGTTGTCCATGCTTAGTATGGCACACACAGACACACAATGCAAAGACTAAGTGAACTTCTCTCCTTTTTATCTGCTTTCAGGTGTGATTTTTATATTGCCCACACCTGTTACTTGCCCCAGGTGAGTTTACAGGAGCATCACATGCTTGAAACAATCTTATTTATCCACAATTTTGAAAGGGTGCCAATATTTTTGTCCAGACCATTTTTGGAGTTTGTGTGACATTATGTCCAATTTTGCTTTTCCTCCCTTTTTTGTTTTGTTCCAATATACGCAAAGGGAATAAACATGTGTATAGAAAAACGTGTTACTGCATTACTTTTCTGTGAGAAATACTTGATTTTCTGGAAAAATGTCTGGGTGCCAACAATTTCGGCCATGACTGTATGTGTAAGGATGCTTCTGCAGAAGCCCATCTGCCTCCTGTGGATACAGAACCATAATTTCTGGTGTCAGAATCTATAATCAGAGACGTAGCTAGAAACCTCAGGGCCCCGGTGCAAGAATCCATGAAGGGCCCTCCCCTCATCGGCTGTGGGAGGGGCCGAGGCAGGCCATTGAAGTCAGCCAGTACCAGTAAGCCCCGCGCCTTCAAGACCCACCCTCCGCGCGGGCCCCAGATATCAGACCCCCAGTATCAGACCCCAGTACTTAACCAGCCAATATCAGACCCCAGTAATTAGCCAGTATCAGACCCCCAGTAATTAATTAGCCAGTATCAGACCCCAGTAATTAGACAGTATCAGACCCCCAGTAATAAGCCAGTATCAGACCCCAGTAATTATCCAGCCAGTATCAGACCCCAGTAATTATCCAGCCAGTATCAGACCCCAGTAATTATCCAGCCAGTTTCAGACCCCAGTGATTAGCCAGTTTCAGACCCCAGTAATTAGCCAGTATCAGACCCCCAGTAATTAATTAGCCAGTATCAGACCCCCAGTAATTAGCCAGTATCAGACTCCCAGTAATTAGCCAGTATCAGACCCCCAGTAATTATCCAGCCAGTTTCAGACCCCCAGTAATTATCCAGTATCAGACCCCCAGTAATTAGCCAGTATCAGACCCCCAGTAATTAGCCAGTATCAGACCCCAGTAATTAGCCAGTATCAGACCCCAGTAATTAGCCAGTATCAGACCCCAGTAATTAGTCAGTATCAGACCCCCAGTAATTAGCCAGTATCAGACCCCAGTAATTAGCCAGTATCAGACCCCCAGTAATTAGCCAGTATCAGACCCCAGTAATTAGCCAGTATCAGACCCCCAGTAATTAGCCAGTATCAGACCCCAGTAATTAGCCAGTATCAGACCCCAGTAATTAGCCAGTATCAGACCCCCAGTAATTAGCCAGTATCAGACCCCCAGTAATTAGCCAGTATCAGACCCCCAGTAATTAGCCAGTATCAGACCCCAGTAATTAGCCAGTATCAGACCCCCAGTAATTAGCCAGTATCAGACCCCCAGTAATTAGCCAGTATCAGACCCCAGTAATTAGCCAGTATCAGACCCCAGTAATTAGCCAGTATCAAACCCCAGTAATTAGCCAGTATCAGACCCCCAGTAATTAGCCAGTATCAGACCCCAGTAATTAGCCAGCCTCTGCTCACACACACACACACACACACAACACACACACACACACCAGCTTGTTACATACTTACCATAGATAAGTATGGTTTTCACTTCCCCTCCCTGCATGCGCGGGACACTTCCAGCACAGTAGGGGAGGCTCTGCTTTGCATGGCTGTGGAGGGGGAAGGGGCGGGGCCAGCACGTCCCCATGTGAGCATCTGTCCTCTTCTTCCTCCCCCTCTCCCCCCGGCAGGGCCTTTACTTCTGGTGCAGCGTGTGGGAGTTTGATCCCACACGCTGCCGATCAAACAGGAGACCAGGTGCCTGATCCCTGCCTGGACTGTGGGGCAAGCAGGGCTAGTCTGGGTCCCCCACCATCCGGTTGTGGGCCCCCGGAATCAGGAGCCTGGGTGCAACCTGCTGCACCCCTGGTAGTTACGCCCCTGTCTATAATCACTTCTGGTTGAGGAGGAAAAATGGAATGACCATTCCATGTACTGATGTGATCCCTCCCCATTGTAGCTCTACTCGAGAATCCTCATCTAAGGAGATCAAATCCGAATAGAGCACACCCTGGTGAAGGCACGATGCTTTGAGCCTTTGAAGGGCCCGATAATAGAGGGGCCCCGGAAACACAGCTTGAATTGATGCCGATAGCATTCCTAACAGGCGAGCCAGAGCTCTCAGAGGAAAAATCGGCCGTGTAGACAACTTTCTTACCTCCCTTCGGACTTTGAGCGACAACTGAGCTGAGTCCACTAGAAATCCTAGGGACTCCATATTCATGGTCGGTTCCAGGCTGGACTTCATCCAGTTGATCATGAAACCTAGGTTCGTCAACAAGGTGATCGTTAAATCATGATGAGTTATAATCAAGGAAATATCCTGAGCCTTTAGAAGTATATCGTCCAGATATACAATCGAACAAACTCCTTTGGTCCTTAAAAACGAGACCACCGGCTTCATGATCTTGGTGAAGCACCTGGGAGCCAACAAGAGGCCAAATGGAGGAGAATTGAAGCGCCATAGATGGCTGTCCCAGAGAAACTAAAGGTAATTCCTGCTGTGTTCCGCCATTGGGATCGTCAAGTAGGCGTCTTTGAGGTCTATCTTGACCATCCAATTACCCGGACACAAATTGTCCTTCAATGATGGGATACCCTCCATCTTGAAGTGGTGATAGGAAACTTTTAGGTTCTTTAACTTTATTACCCGGAGAAAGTCGCCACCTTTCTTTTGAACCAGAAAGACATTGCTTACAAAAACTGGATTTGTGGAACCACCTTCTCTATAACATTTTTCTGGAATAAATCCAGGATTTCTTGGTTTATTAACTGAGGTGATCTGGGGTCATAAGCAATGGTAGAGGCAAGTGTGTTTCAGCCGGTAAGGCTTCGAATTCTATGGTGTAACCCATAATCGTTTTTAGCTCCCACAGATCTGAAGTGATCTGGTGTGAATTTAGGAAAAAAAGATGGACTCTGCCTCCTATTGAGGCTTGTAAAGAATTGTGATTGTTTACCATACTCAACGGGATAAGCTGGTCTGGGAGGGCAGCGGAAACTCCTGGCTTGACCTAGTCTGGATCGCTGTGGGAAGAAATTCCCCTGCCCGGATGACTCTTGTTGACTCGGGAATGAGATTGAGGGTTTCGGCCGGGAAAACGGCCTTTACTTTTCCCGGCCTGGTCAAAAACCTTGTTGGGAAAAACCTGTTTCATAGAGGATTGGACCTTGCTTATGGTCGTAAAGGAATTGGCTTTCAAGCTCATTTGCTTTATGAAATCCTCCTCAAAAAGGCAACCATTGGCTTCCAGACCAGGTTCCTTATTAGCCATGGACACCAATTTCGGTTCCACCTTCAGAATTATGGAGCCGTCTACGTCCCGTAGAAATAGTGGAGTTGGCATTGCCAAGGACACACACCATACGTTGCACCCAAACTCGATACTCAAAGAGGTCAGGTCTATTATTTTCCAGTAAATCATGTTTGACGGCATTAAATAATTTAGACAAAGGACCAAAAAAAGGTACAACAGTATATCCTGACACAATTCAGGGTTGCTTCCAGACCTTTTTTGGGATTCCAACCCATCTTACGGAGAAACTCCACTATATCCTCGTTAACCTCTGGTGCAGAAGCAGTGTCAGAGGCCAGAGCTGGTCTTGGGAATTCCACCCTAGTTTTGTTGCGAGTTTCTTGATTAAATGTTTTGCGGATGTGACCTTCTATATAATTTGCAACATGCTCCAGTGGAGCCCATTTGGAGGAGCGTGGGTGCGTGAGCAATTCCAGGAAACATTGCCCGCCCCAGAGCATTTAATGGGGAGGCTTCCTCGTGAGAGGAAATAGTTCCCTCAGAGTCGCCCAGTGCTCATTCGTAGTCACTTGTGTCAGAAAAGCTGTCACTTTCCTCAGCCTCTGAACAACTGACCTCAGAGCTGCTTGAGCTTGTTTGGCCCGTTTCCACCCGCGTTTTTTGGCCTCGCAGGTAGGCCTCCTCTTGCGTGACTTGTCACTTTTGCAAGTAAATATTTAGATTTCTGGGATTTCCCAGGTCTTTCTATAGCTGTTTTTTTAGGGAGACGGTTAACTCCCTCTTTTGGAGTAATGGGTACCCCACCCTCACTGGCGTCGTAACGTGGGGGCGGGGGGTGCGGCCCGCACCAGGTGACACCCGCCTTTAGGGTGACACCGTCACCCTAAGGGCGGGTGTCACACCCTCCGCCGCGTATTCGCTCCCTGCGAGCGTCCGAAGCATGCAGCTTCGGCGCTCGCCTGGAGGAAACACGTCACCAGCCAATCGCGGCTGGTCACGTGGCTCCCCCTGGCGAGCGCCCAAGATGCGCACCGCCGGACGCTCTGAGGGAGCGAAAAACGCGGCGGAGGTGAGCTGGGGCATATCCATGAGGAGCTGGGGCAGTATCCATCTGGTGCATTATCCATGAGCTGCTGGGGCATATCCATGAGCTGCTGGGGCAAATCCATGAGCTGCTGGGGCAAATCCATGAGCTGCTGGGGCATTATCCATGAGGTTGCTGGGCAAATCCATGAGGTGCTGGGGCAAATCCATGAGCTGCTGGGGCAAATCCATGAGCTGCTGGGGCAGTATCCATGAGGTGCTGGGGCAAATCCATGAGCTGCTGGGGCAGTATCCATGAGGTGCTGGGGCAAATCCATGAGGTGCTGGGGCGTATCCATGAGCTGCTGGGGCAAATCCATGAGCTGCTGGGGCGTATCCATGAGCTGCTGGGGCAAATCCATGAGCTGCTGGGGCATTATCCATGAGGTGCTGGGGCAAATCCATGAGGTGCTGGGGCATATCCATGAGGTGCTGGGGCAAATCCATGAGGTGCTGGGGCATATCCATGAGGTGCTGGGGCATATCCATGAGCTCCTGGGGCAAATCCATTAGGTGCTGGGGCATATCCATGAGCTGCTGGGGCAAATCCATGAGCTGCTGGGGCAAATCCATGAGGTGCTGGGGCAAATCCATGAGCTGCTGGGGCATATCCATGAGCTTCTGGGGCATATCCATGAGGTACTGGGGCAAATCCATGAGGTGCTGGGGCATATCCATGAGCTGGGGCAATATCCATGAGCTGGGGCATATCCATGTGCTGGGGCAAAATCCATGAGAGGAGCTGGGGCAAATCCATGAGGTGCTGGGGCATATCCATGAGCTGGGGCATATCCATGAGCTGGGGCAAAATCCATGAGAGGAGCTGGGGCAAAATCCATGAGAGGAGCTGGGGCAATATCCATGAGAGGAGCTGGGGCAATATCCATGAGAGGAGCTGGGGCATATCCATGTGTGCTGGGGGCAGTATCCATAAGAGCTGGGGCAATATCCATGTGTGAGCTGGTCTGGGGCAATATATCTATGTGTGAGCTGGTCTGGGGCAATATATCCATGTGTGAGCTGAGGCGCAATATATCCATATGTCAGCTGGGGCAATATATATCCATGGGTGAGCTGCTGGGGGCAATATATATCCAGAGCTGCTGGGGCAATATATCCAGAGCTGATGGGGGCAATATATATCCATGTGTGCTTTCACTGCCTTCGAACAGGCATCGTACTTGCTGGCAGCTGGCAAAAAGTTGTGTGAGCATATGAGAGAGCTCCACAGCAATAAACCTCACAGTAATGTGCGCTGTGTGTATGAGCATTCAGTGTTATATGGGAGTACTGATTTAGGAGTAAGAGTAGTTAAAAAAAATCTGTAAAACTCGGGGGGGGTGACGCCATAAGTTACCGCACCGGGTGACACCAACCCTAGTGACGCCACTGCCCACCCTCATGGGCCAACCAGTACCAGTCTGAGGTCTAGCAGCATCTGGGTTTGGGTCAGAAGTTTTATTAGCCTTTAGCAGTGTGTTCTCAAAGTTTGAGGACATTAATGCAATTGCAGACATAACCTCGGCGGAGGTAGAGGGTTTTTGGTTAGCACCCATGCAAGCCTCAGGGGTTCCTATGTCTGACATTAGGCACTTGAAAAAACTCTGCTAAAAGTCGCCTGGAAAGCTGGCAAAACTGTAGCAATACGACTTTTTCTCCTCAGCGCGAAGACCGCGGTCTGAGGGAATTACATATGCATGAGGAGAAAGAGAAAAAATCTGCCTCCTCAGAAAATGGCGGGAAACCGCGCCCCTTCTGCAAATGACACTGACCGCTCACTGCAGAGCAGGTGCAGCCGCGCTAGACACTTAGTAATGTTAAAGCAATGAGAAATAAGCTGGCGACAAATTGTTACACCAGAGGAGAAAACAAAGAAATATTGCGCGTAAACACAAATACTCAGGGAATAAACGAAAAGTACTTAGCTGAACGCTAGCAGCAAAGAAAAGAGGAAGATAGTGAGGCAGTTTCTGGATATATAGCCTATGTTGGCTGCTGATTGACTCCAACTTGGACTATCCTATTGTGATTGGTTTCTGTTAATTATCTGATGTATACAAAAAACTTTTTTCTTTTAGTCAAATTCAAAAACTTTATTGTATATTTCTATGCTGCTCATGGTACAGTAAAGAAGAGTTTAGCATAATATTCACCTCCGTGTCTTGGTGTATCATCGAGATAATCTGAATAATAATAGGCTATTTACTAAGTAGCAATCGGCCCCTGAACCCAGAGATCGATATATTTTATCAATGCAGTGTTTCGATGCCACCTTGAAAGAGAGGACGCCATGACCCTCTTGTACGTGTCTTCCAGTTCCCCAGGGGACAAAATCTACACATTGTAGCTAACACAAGAGGAGGCTCGTAGATGAATCAAAGCTCTGGCACAAACAGGCCACGTGGTGACCCACACGACCCCCAAGCTTCACGACGTGATCCCTTACAGAAAACTGTAGGAAGAGGCCCATCATGCATGCAGGCTGTGATCCGGCTGGGCCAGCTTCCAGTACAACGCTCCCAGGAGACAATGACACACTGTGCACTTAAAGCGTAAGATTTGTGGGCTGTAGGTGTATAAAACACTGCTGCGATTTATGAGACATAAAATGGGATAACAAGGCAACTGCTTCCTCCTTTATAGAGCGGGGATTATACGATCTCTCGGAGAAGTTAGGAAACCAAAGAAAATTGAAGACGACTTCTTGAAGTTCGGGGACATGAGATCGAAGCAAGGAGTCAGGAGAGGATGAGGAGTAGCTTCATGATTACTGTTTAATCTCCGGGCTCGGCGCGGCGCTCACACCATGGAATACATTAAGAGAACATCTTGATACAATGTTTAACTAATGGCTCTGGGAAAGAAGGAAACCTCCAGACGAACGCGTTCATGTTTTGAAAAATGCGATGATTAGTGGTGATTATGAGAAGTCGGGAGGAATATAGGAGCATAGAGTGTTCCAGGTGAAAGAAATCAATAAGCCCATTGGGCCTGCACCTCGTCATGATACAAATTATTTATTTATCTATAAAGTATTTTATCAGGACGGATACATTGAGATTTTTCTGGTTTTCAGTTTGTCCTGGGTTCAAGAATATTGAATTGTTACATAAATACAAAGTAATAAAATGCAAGATATTAAAAACAAATATACAGATTAACATAGAAAATAAATATGTAGGAAATATAGTCACTGTGTTACATGTTTACAGGCGCATTCTGTATATAGTCACTGTTACATGTTTACAGGCACATTCTGTATATAGTCACTGTGTTACATGTTTACAGGCGCATTCTGTATATAGTCACTGTTACATGTTTACAGGTGCATTCTGTATATAGTCACTATGTTACATGTTTACAGGTGCATTCTGTATATAGTCACTGTGTTACATGTTTACAGGCGCATTCTGTATATAGTCACTATGTTACATGTTTACAGGTGCATTCTGTATATAGTCACTAGGTTACATGTTTACAGGTGCATTCTGTATATAGTCACTGTGTTACATGTTTACAGGTGCATTCTGTATATAGTCACTGTGTTACATGTTTACAGGTGCATTCTGTTTATAGTCACTATGTTACATGTTTACAGGAGCATTCTGTATATAGTCACTGTGTTACATGTTTACAGGTGCATTCTGTATATAGTCACTGTGTTACATGTTTACAGGTGCATTCTGTTTATAGTCACTGTTACATGTTTAC
Organism: Leptobrachium leishanense; assembly: GCA_009667805.1. NCBI lineage: Eukaryota > Metazoa > Chordata > Amphibia > Anura > Megophryidae > Leptobrachium > Leptobrachium leishanense. Next base: position 10,921,837 of record CM019068.1, on the reverse strand, counting down.
AGGTGCATTCTGTATATAGTCACTATGTTACATGTTTACAGGTGCATTCTGTATTGAGGTATGTTAATAGAGATCCCTTAAGAGACTTTGGACTGGGGGAAGATTTGATGGCGTCTGGGAGGTTGTTCCATATTTGCGGTGCTCTGTAGGAAAATGAGGATCGAGCCATTTTCTTTTTGTATTGTGTTATTGCAAGTAAGGTGCTGGTCCTGGATCGGAGGTTATAGGATGAGGGAACTGCTGTGGGAAGCAGTCTATTCAGGTAGGGTGGTAGCTTCCCAGAAAAGCTCTTAAACAACAGGTTGGAAAGGTGAAGGGTGCGTCTAGATTCCAGCGACGGCCAGTTTAGCTCTTTTAACATGTTACAATGGTGGGTCGTGTAGTTACATTGTAGCACAAAGCGACAGAATGAGTTATACAATGTGGTAAGTTTATGAAGGTGTGTTTGCGGGGCCCCTGCATACACTACATCTCCGTAATCAATAGCCGGCATAAGTATTTGTTGTACAATCTTTTTTCTTACCGCGGGGCTCAGGCAGGATTTGTTTCTGTACAGGGCACCTAGTTTGGTGTAAAGTTTAGATGAGAGTTTTTTGATGTGGGGCCAAAGGATAGATTAGGGTCTAACCACATACCTAGATATTTGAGAGAAGTGACTGTGGTCAGCTGCCATTTGATTTTGTCCTGACACGTAGATGGGGAGTTTGCAATTTATGTAGTTCATATTTTGTTCCAAAGAGCATTGTAACAGTTTTGTATTTAGAAAAACTTTGTTATCTCTGATCCTCTTTTCTCCCTCTGTGAATTGTTCATGCAGCACGGCCTCCAGCTGCGGGAGATTTGGTTTCCTGGTATAGATTATGGCGTTGTCTACGTAGATGACAGTTGAGTCTTTGCAGACGTTGGGCAGATCAACAAATGTAATTCTTTGATTCCTTTATGGAGATACTTTCACTATTTCACTTGGAGGGGTAGATTCCATGGAACCCCCAGGTTCATGGTAGATATATGTGACTTGTTTTTCTATTGACTGAAGCTCTTTGATTATCTTGTGTCCTTTTTGGACAGAAATGTCTTTATTTTTCCACAACATTTTTGTTCTTTGTTTTTAATGTCCCCCATCACTAGCGATTATTATTATTATTATTATTATTATTTATTAAGCGCCAACACATTCCGCAGCGCTGTACAAGGTGTAATGGGTAAAGACAGGACAATTCTACAATACATACAGGAGACAGGTCAGTATTCCTGCCAGTAGATACATGAGGATATGAGGAGGACTCTATTCTCGTGGGAATTTAGAATCTAGATGGTGAGGGGATTAGAAACAGGAGGGGGGGACTGCAGTGATGAGTTAATGCAGGGAGAGGTGAGGACTGTTTTTGGGTCGGTCGGATGTCTTGTTACAGAGTCGGGTGGTAGGCTTCCCTACCAGATGTCAGACATATGTCCATGCTGGACGCATTCTTGGTTGATTTGAGGATCATTCACCATCAGGGTTTTTCAAAGAGAGGTGAAAAGCAGGAGAATGAGTGGAGAATGGAAAATTCTAAGTCAAAATATACAAACCAGACAAATTCTCCCATTCATCTCACTTTCCAAATCGGCTATTTTGACTTAGAATTTTCCATTCTCCAGTCATTCTCCTGCTTTTCACCGCTCTCTGAATAACCCTGTTAGTCTTCTGCCTCCATCCTCACAACACAATGACATGGTGATACAGCTAAAATGCCACCAGGCGCCATGTTTTGGAGGCTGCCATTAGCCACGGGGATGAGGCCAGGTTCGAGCACCTGAATCCAAGGCCTCAAGGACTCTATAGAGCCACCAGGGACTCTCTCAGACTAAGTCATGACAAGAGTTTAAATAATGTGGAACTGGAGATACAGAATGATCATTGTAACCATATAATATGGAGAACTTGCCCCAAATCTTCCTTAGTCACCCTCCAAGCACCTCGATTAGTTTCCACTCTGCAGGCCCACCCTCCCACCCAGTCCTTTTCCTAATCTTGCAACCTCCCATCCAGTCTGTGTCTTAATCCTACAACCTTCCACCCAGTCCGTGTCTTAATCCTACAACCTTCCACCCAGTCCGTGTTTTAATCCTACAACCTCCCACCCAGTCTGTGTCTTAATCCTACAACCTCCCATCCAGTCTGTGTCTTAATCCTACAACCTTCCACCCAGTCCGTGTCTTAATCCTACAACCTTCCACCCAGTCCGTGTCTTAATCCTACAACCTTCCACCCAGTCCGTGTCTTAATCCTACAACCTTCCACCCAGTCCGTGTTTTAATCCTACAACCTCCCACACAGTCTGTGTCTTAATCCTACAACCTCCCATCCAGTCCGTGTTTTAATCCTACAACCTTCCACCCAGTCTGTGTCTTAATCCTACAACCTCCCATCCTTTCCTTGTCTTAATTCTACGACCTCTCACTGAGTCAATGTCTTGATCCTATAACCTCCCACCCACTCCTTGTCCTAATCCTTTAAACTCCAACCCAGTCCTTGTCCTAATTCTACAACCTCCCACCCAGTCCATGTCTTAATCCTATAATCTCCAACCAAATCCTTGTCATAATCCTACAACCTCCCAACCAGTCCTTGTCCTAATTCTACAACCTCCCACCCAGTCCTTGTCATAATCCTACAACCTTCCACCCAGTCCGTGTCCTAATCCTACAACCTCCTACCCAGTTCGTGTCTTAAACCTATAACCTCCAACCCAGTCCTTGTCCTAATCTTATATACTCTCCCTTCCAGCTGCTTGCACTTCTGAATCTGATTACCCTCACCTAACCTAAACGTCTGGTTCTTTCCCATGCATTTCCTGTTATATTGTATCTGGTCACCAGCTCCACACTCACCCTGCTCCCTTTTGTTTCACTTACCTTTGTCCATTAGATTGAAAGCTCATGGGACTTCTGGCTGAGCACCTGTATATGTGCTGTATCAGCAGGGCAATTATCCTACAGGTAGGGTCATCTCTTCCTCATGTATCATTATTTATTATGTCTCATGTTTGTGCTTCCCCATTGTAAAGGAATCTGTTGGCGCTATGTAAATGCTGTAACTGTAACCGTACGCCAGTTTCCTCCGTTAATTGGAAAAAGATTGCTAGCGTCATCTTAAATAAAGGGCGTACAGATACTTTCTTCATTCCTTCTTGCCATTAGATTTCTACATAAAGAGAGAAAATATATTTAATAATAATTTTCCCTTACATATAGCCGGTATTATTTGATTTCTAGCTCTTGCCTTTGTGACTGAGCATCAGGCGGGATCACTGCGCGAGGTGCAGATTGAATCCGGCTCTTACTTAAAAAAAGAGAACAAAAGAGAGAAAAATCAACTTTATTTGGGAAAAGCACAATGAAAGAATTACATTAGTGGAAACATCTTATTTGACAAACCTAAAAACTAATAAACTAAGCAAATCCTCGGTGCGAGCGCGTCCTGGGAGGCTTCGTAAGTGGGAGAGTCGCGATGTTATTTGAGCTGACGGCGGTTATTAGATTAGGTTTCTTGATATATCTCTCCTCATTCTTGGCTCCGTGACAACCTCCAGGACGCTCGCAAGAAATTTATTTCAGCTCAGACTCTTCATTTTATGATTTTTTTTTAAGTCCTTTCTGCAGCGCTCTTTGCTTTAAGAGGTCTCCTCCAGCAGAGATGAACCACGAAGCGGTCTGTCGGGTTCCCCAAGAGAAAGGGGGAAAAGGCGCTCAAAGGGATGTACAACCGGTGCTATAGAGACATATAGGGCCAGACCAAGGGGTGACCCACAATGTGAGGTCGGGGTAGGTGGTAATAAATAATGTCAGGGTTACAAATCTGGGTCCAACACAAATGTACCCTGTAGCTCCTCTCGTGCCAACCAGGACACCAGTAACATCATCGGCCAGCCACCAGAATGGTGGAGCCCTGTCCTGCTCGTGCCTAGTCTGCGGCCTGGTCAGAGTCCAGCCACAATAAAGACAATTCATTATTTGGTGGTTTTGGCCCTTTAACAGCTGCCCCTGATTGATCTGCCACACTTTAGCCAGTCAAAGGGTCAGTGCGCCCCATCACGCCAAGTCCTAATCTATTCTGAAATATTAAAGGGCCAGTAAAAACAAAAAAAATGAAACGTCCTTATTGTGTTTATTTGATGTTGCTGATATCTTATGTTTTGTTTTTCACTTGTACGTTTAGTTAAGAAAATATTTTCCTATATATGTGTCACTGGGTGCATCCATTGTGTGATATTTTCCTCTATATGTGTCACTGGGTGCATCCATTGTGTGATATTTTCCTCTATATGTGTCACTGGGTGCATCCATTGTGTGATATTTTAATCTATATGTTACATAGTTACATAGTTACATAGTTATATAGGCTGAAAAAAGACATGCGTCCATCGGGTTCAGCCTCTCCCACATAACCTACTGCTGTTGATCCAAAATAAGGCAAAAAAACCCAGTCTGAATGCTTGCCAATATGCAACATACTGGGAAAAAATTCCTTCTTGCCCCCAGATGGCGTCAGATTTCTCCTTGGATCAAGAAGCTTTTACCCACATATTAAATATTATAACCTTAATATTCTGTGTCTGCAGGAAGTCATCCAGTCGCTTCTTAAAAGTCTGTACAGACTCTGACCCAACCACCTCAACAGGCAGAGAATTCCACAGCTTTATTGTTCTCACCGTAAAATAACCCTTCCTATGCTTTAAGCTAAATTTTCTTTCTTCCAGTCTAAATTGATGACCCGTGTCCTGTGTATAGTCCTGTTAATGAATAGGTTATCAGACAATGGTTGATAATGGCCCCGTATATATTTATATAGGTTATCAGATCCCTCTAAGGCGCCTTTTCTCTAAACTAAACAGGTTTAAGCTTGTTAGTCTTTCCTCATAACTTAACCCTTCCATTCCCTTTTTAATTTATTTGCCCGTCTCTGCACTTTTTCTAACGATATAATATCTTTTTTTAAGACAGGTGCCCAAAATCACACGGCATATTCAAGGTGCGGCCTGACCATTGATTTATACAGGCTCAAAATTATGTTTTCATCCCGAGAGTGAACTCCCCTTTTAATGCATGCCAGTACTTTGCTGGCCTTGGCGGCTGCTGTTTGACATTGCACATTGTTACTTAGTTTGAAGTCTATGATTATTCCCAAATCCTTCTCCTGCTTGGATTTCCCTAACTCCGTACCATTTAGGGTATAAATTACTTGTGTGTTCTTCACTCCAAAGTGCATAACTTTACATTTATCTAGATTAAATTTCATCTGCCATTTAAGTGCCCAGTCCCCCAATCTATCTAAATCCCTCGGCAGCGAAGTAACATCCTGCTCACATTGTATTACTTTTCCTAGCTTTGTGTCATCTGCAAACACTGATACATGACTTTCAATGCCTATCTCAAGGTCATTTATAAATAATTGAATAGTATTGGTCCTATAACAGACCCCTGAGGGACACCACTTACCACTGGTGTCCATCTTGAAAATGTACCATTTATGACCACTCTCTGTACCCTATCTTTTAGCCAGTTTTCTATCCAAGAACAAGTATTTTCATCTAGACCATTTTTTCTTAATTTAAGTAGTAACCTTTTGTGTGGAACTGTGTCGAAAGCTTTGGCAAAATCTAAGTAAATCACATCCACTGCGACCCCTGATCTATACTTCTACTTACTTCCTCATAGAACGTAATTAGATTAGTCTGACATGATCTGTGTTTCATGAAACCATGCTGATTTTTGCCAATTACATTATACCTGCCAATAAATTCCTGAATATTATCCCTTAGTAACCCCTCAAATACTTTCCCAGCCACAGATGTTAAGCTCACAGGTCTATAATTCCCAGGCACAAATTTTAAACCTTTCTTAAATATAGGGAACACGTCAGCTTTTCTCCAATCCTCTGGTACTATTCCTGAAAGGAAAGAATCTTGAAAGATTAAGAACAGAGGTTTACATATTTCAACACATAGCTCTCTTAGTACTCGCGGGTGAATTCCATCTGGCCCTGGGGCTTTATTCACATTCACATCGTTTAATTTGTGTAAAACCTTGTCCTGAGTCAACCAGTCACTTTGTATTAGTAAGTTTTTATTAATGAATTTCCTGTCTCCTGTTATAGGTTTCTCTTTGATAAATACTGAAGAAAAATAATCATTTAAAATTTCTGCCTTATCCTGATCTTCAGTTAACAATAACCCTGACTCAGATTTTAGTGAACCTACATTTTCACTCTTGGGTTTTTTAGAATTTATGTACCTAAAGAATCTTTTAGGGTTGGTCTTGCTCTCTTTGGCTATTTCTTTTTCATTTTCTAGTTTAGCCCATCTAATCATGTGTCACTGAGCGCATCCATTGTGTGATATTTTCCTCTATATGTGTCACTGGGCGCATCCATTGTGTGATATTTTAATCTATATGTGTCACTGGGTGCATCCATTGTGTGATATTTTCCTCTATATGTGTCACTGGGTGCATCCATTGTGTGATATTTTCCTCTATATATGTGTCACTGGGTGCATCCATTGTGTGATATTTCCCTCTATATGTGTCACTGGGCGCATCCATTGTGAGATATTTTCCTCTTTATGTGTCACTGGTGAATCCATTGTGTGATATTTTAATCTATATGTGTCGCTGGGTGCATCCATTGTGTGATATTTCCCTCTATTTGTGTCACTGGGCGCATCCATTGTGTGATATTTTCCTCTATATGTGTCACTGGGTGCATCCATTGTGTGATATTTCCCTCTATTTGTGTCACTGGGCGCATCCATTGTGTGATATTTTCCTCTATATGTGTCACTGGGTGCATCCATTGTGTGATATTTTCCTCTATATGTGTCACTGGTGCATCCATTGTGTGATATTTTCCTCTATATGTGTCACTGGGTGCATCCATTGTGTGATATTTTCCTCTATATGTGTCGCTGGGTGCATCCATTGTGTGATATTTTCCTCTATATGTGTCACTGGGTGCATCCATTGTGTGATATTTTCCTCTATATGCGTCACTGGGTGCATCCATTGTGTGATATTTTCCTCTATATGTGTCACTGGGTGCATCCATTGTGTGATATTTTCCTCTATATGTGTCACTGGGTGCATCCATTGTGTGATATTTTAATCTATATGTGTCACTGGGTGCATCCAGTGTGTGATATTTTCCCCTATATGTGTCACTGGGGGCATCCATTGTGTGATATTTTCCTCTATATGTGTCACTGGGTGCATCCATTGTGTGATATTTCCCTCTATATGTGTCACTGGGTGCATCCATTGTGTGATATGTTCCTCTATATGTGTCACTGGGTGCAACCATTGTGTGATATTTTCCTCTATATGTGTCACTGGGTGCATCCATTGTGTGATATGTTCCTCTATATTTGTCAGTGGGTGCATCCATTGTGTGATATTTCCCTCTATAGGTGTCACTGGGTGCATCCATTGTGTGATATTTTCCTCTATATGTGTCACTGGGTGCATCCATTATGTGATATTTTCATCTATATGTGTCACTGGGTGCATCCATTGTGTGATATTTTCCTCTATATGTGTCACTGGGCGCATCCATTGTGTGATAATTTCCTCTATATGTGTCACTGGGTGCATCCATTGTGTGATATTTTCCTCTATATGTGTCACTGGGCGCATCCATTGTGTGATATTTCCCTCTATATGTGTCACTGGGCGCATCCATTGTGTGATATTTTCCTCTATTTGTGTCACTGGGTGCATCCACTATAATAAGTGTGTTTATTATTGCAGAAGCCACTTGCACATCACAGCAATTCAATGAATTGCACCCCAGAGCTCCTGTGCCACATTCCCCATATAAAAGTGAGATAGATGTCATTTGCATATCCTACCCAGAATTCCTTGCTGCATATGGGGAATGTGGCACAGGAGCTCTGGGGTACAATTCATTGAATTGCTGTGATATGCAAGTGGCTTCTGCAATAATAAACACACTTATTATAGTGTGGAGGCTTTTTATCTCACCTGTTTGTCCTCCACCACAACCCTTATATATATATACTTATTTAAGTTATGGTGGAGGGCAAGAAATGAGAGTAAAAGCCTCCACACTGCAAATTATAAAGTTTATTATTGCAGAGGCCATTTACACATCACAGTAATTCAAAGAACTGCTTCACAGAGCTCATGTGTTACATTCCCCATATACAGCAAGGAACTCTGGGAAAGACATGCAAATGACGTCTGTAATTTCTCACTTTTTTGCATCCTGGGTCTGTTTTCACACAGACCCCTGCATGGCATTGATTTAAAGGTTCTGTGTGAAAACAGACCCAGGATGCAAAAAAGTGATAAATTACAGACGTCATTTGCTTGTCTTTCCCAGAGTTCCTTGCTGCATATGGGGAATGTAACACATGAGCTCTGTGAAGAAGTTCTTTGAATTGCTGTGATGTGTAAATGGCCTCTGCAACAATAAACTTTAGTTTATATATATAAATATACACTTTTAAAAAAATTGCAGCGGCACTCCAGGACTATTAACTTGCTTATTTATTGTGACATGAGAGTCAACGTTTCAGCTCCTCCTTTGGAGCTTTCCTCAGGACAATATCATAACATTTTACAATGTAAAACAACACTTTTATACACACAAACATGTAAAGTGTACTCACCCCTCCCTCAAGACGCGGCGTGTCTGCCCGCTTAGCGCGCATGCGCGAGTTCATCCCAGTCCCCTCAGGATGACGTGGCCCGTAACCACGGTAACCCAGGACGCGAAAAACTCCGCTCCTTGCAGCCAGTGATAAACGAAAACGGGACATAAATAACATCCTATGAAACAATCCCCCAAACTCTAATTACTTTGAGAGACATATGTATACCAAGCGGCGGCTTATAAGTGACTACCCAAAGAACCCCTTAGATAACCATGCCCTCCAGGGAATGCTGCGCAACTTTATCAAATGCCCATAGTTCTTACCAGATAACAAATCTCAAAACATGGAGTACACTATTTTTTCATTTAAACCATCCGGGTAAATCGTCCGCAGATGGTGAATCCAATACGTTTCCTTACGCAACAGCATTAGACCACGGTCACCTCCCCTCCGTGGTATTGGAATGTGGTCGATTGCCATGAACTTTAGTGAACTCAATGGATGATTAAGTTCCAGAAAGTGACGCACTACAGGCTTATCCGATGTACCATCCCGATACGCTATACGTATATTTGAACGATGGTTCCTGATGCGCTCACAAAGAGGCGTTGTGGTCTTTCCTATATACGCAAGGCCACACAGACATGTGATTTTATATATCACATGATCCGTCTTACATGTTATATTATAGTGTATTTTAAACACTCGCCCTGAGTGGGGATGCGTAAAGGTTTTTGACGGGATCATATGACCGCATGTAACACACCCCAAGCATCTCCTGCACCCAGCATTTGTAAATCTGTTGGATGCCGGTGTATAGCTATACTCAGGGTCCGTATGGACCAAAAGGTCCTTAAAGGTTTCTACCCCTTTTAGAGCAGAACATGGATCTACGTTTAAAAATACTTGGTAATGAAGGATCGTGCTGAAGTATGTGCCAATTCCTTTTTACTGTTGAAGTTAGATCATTTGTGGCAGTATTGAATTGCATGGGGAACCTCAATCCTGTATCCACCCTGGATTTCCTCTTCTCGCGATACTGGACACATCTAAGCGCAGAGTCCAAGACTTTAACAGAATAGCCCCGTTCCCTGAATTTCTTATACATCTCTTGTAGCTGTTGTGTTCGACCCAATTCCTCAGAGTTATTGCGACATATCCTGAGGAACTGCGCATAAGGTAGGGACTTCTGTATATGCTCAGGGTGAGCGCTTGAGGCGTGCAACAGGGTGTTCCTATCTGTAAGTTTCAAATACAAAGAATGTTCCAATTTGCCATCCTTCACATAGATTTCAACATCCAGGAATTGTATCCTTGATTCGCTTGCTTATAAGGTGACTTCCACCGGAGACCCCAGCTCGTTGATGTACGTTTCCACATTTCTTGCCTCCTCTAGTGATCCACGCCATAAAATGAACACGTCGTCTATGTACCGTATATATTCAATAATGTTCAAAGCAAATTTGGGCAAAATAAATTCCTTTTCAAATTTGTACATATAGGCGTTTGCGTACATCGGCGCCATCGCCGCCCCCATTAATGTTCCATCTTCTGTAAGAACCAGTTGTTTTCGAATCTAAAATAATTATTCTGTAGAGCCATCAGTAATAATTCCAGGATAAACTCTACACATGGACCATCATACTTGTCAGACCTCGATAATAACTCCTTCATAGCGTCTACCCCTGCCTCGTGAGGTATGATCGTGTAAAGACGTTTTACATCCATTGTTATTAACACTATGTTGGTTAAATCTGTCTTTATAGATTTTATTCTCTGAAGGAACATTGGTGTGTATTTTACACAAGCGGGGATATCATACACCGGGGCTTTGAACAAATAATCCAACCATTGAGCTACTGGTTCGATGACACCTCCTATGGCAGAGACAATGGGGCGCATTGGTGGGTTCGTAGAGCATTTGTGGATTTTCAGAATCCCATAAAGTATGGGGATCCTTGGATGTTTCCTTATTAGAAATTCAAACAGTTCCTGGTTGATATAATTCATCTGTAATCCTCTGGTGAGACTGTCCCTAAACTTGTTTTGTATTTGAGATGTTGGGTTACTATGTAGTTTCTCATATGTGGTAGTGTCTTCTAACAACTGATGTATCGCCTGTGCATATTGTACGTAGTCCATTATCACTATGGAACCTCCTTTGTCGGCAGCTCGTATCGTTATTGATGAATCATTGGCCAAATTTCTATTCAACCCCATTCCTCCCTGGAAGTATTCTGACGATGAGGTTTATGATGTTTCAAAATGTCCAATGTATCCTTTTGGACAACTTTTAAGAACGTTTTGATGGAGGCCTGATTTGGAATTGGGTCAAAGCTGCTTTTGGGACGAAACTTCGTGACCACTGTACCATGTTCATTTTTAAAAAAATCTGTAATTCTGAGATTGCGGCCAAATTTGTGTAAGTCATTATTCCATTGTAGCTCCTGCGGAGTATTAGTTGGAACGTATGACAAACCCCTTGCCAATATGTTACATTCTTTGGGAGACAAAACCCTAGAGGATAAGTTGAAAATAGGACTTATTTCTTGAGAGGCGGTTTGTTTTTTTGACCAATGGGATTTCCCTTTTTGGCCCCTCCTGGACTGTCTTCGTTTTCTACGTTTTTTGACTGTTGGCTCCTGGTGACGGTGCCTAAGTTTTTTGCCCCTAGGAGTCGTTCGAGTCCCCCATCCTGGGTTTGTTCTGTAGGTGCCAGCTCTCCTTCTGAGGCTGATTCGCCAGATGTAATGTCGATAGTTGTAACATTGGGTTTGCGTATCTTCCTTCGTGGTCATCTGTAGGGTCTAGTGTTATCCTGTCCACTCAACCACCTATAGACCCGATGTTCTTGGTAGTCTTGTTTTACCCTTTCAAATTTATCTTTCTTAAACTTGATAAGTTCATTTTTATAATTTATTGACTCCTCCAGAACTTTGTTCACGATAGATACCCCATCTGGAGACGTTAACACCTGTTCATTTTCAATCTCGTATACTTTGATTTTCTCCTTCACTTCTTCAAGTTTTTGTTTACATCCTGAATGGTGACTAACATTAGATCCAACGAGCACTTATTGAGGACCGCCGTCCAGTTCTTGCATACCTTTGGTTTTGATCGACCCAGGGTTGGAATATTGTGCACACGAAACCCTCGGGGGATTCTTTTAGCCCGATGGTAATCCGAGAGGAATAATCCGTGTAAATCCAAATCCACTTCTTTCTTTTTTAAACGCAATAGCTCAAAATAGATATCCTTGTTAGATTTCGCACATATCAAATCAATGCTAGACGTGGTCCACAAAATCGCCTCCTCCTCCTCATGGCTGAACTGTAGAGTCTCAGCTGTTTCCACATAAGCCCCCGTCTGTTGCAAAAATTCATCCATGGGGATATGTCAAAAAATAAGACGTCAATTAAAACCAACGAATTGAGGAAAAAGCAATCCTGAATTTCAATGGCTCGGTGCACTAGCCAAAGTAACACCGCACTTTCATATGTAGAAATAGAGACTGCTATGCACTCGTGCTCCCTCCAGTTCCAAGATGCCCAGTGCCTGCCACTCGGTGATCAATTGTAAACACTTGTAAAAAAATTGCAGCGGCACTCCAGGACTATTAACTTGCTTATTTATTGTGACATGAGAGTCAACGTTTCAGCTCCTCATTTGGAGCTTTCCTCAGGACAATATCATAACATTTTACAATGTAAAACAACACTTTTATACACACAAACATGTAAAGTGTACTCACCCCTCCCTCAAGACGCGGCGTGTCTGCCCGCTTATATATATATATATATATACACACATACATATCCCTACTCGGCCCCTTTAAATCTATATAATTTATCCATCATCTGGTTTTGATGGCCTTAGCTGTAGAATATGCAGAAATATCTAATGAATGTTTCCATTTGGTTTATTTTTGTATCATTTAGCTGCGCAGTCATTTGTATCAGTTGGCCGGAATGAATAAAATCTTTTTCTATTTATACCAGTTTAACAGAGATTTACAACGTGTCCCGGCGGAGGCAGAGCTGGTTTTAATCCTTTGTATTTATTCAGCAGAGCTCGGCGCGCTCGCGGTGAGTGGCCGATCTGCCGGTGACAATAGACCTAAGCTGCTTGTCGGTGATACGGCCTTTATCGCAGCAGATATTTGTACAAATCAATACGCTGTGCAGCAGCAGAGCTTGAAAAAAAAAAACAGCGAATGGACGGGGGATGGGGAGGGGGGAGGGGGGATGGGGAGGGGGACGGGGGATGGGGAGGGGGACGGGGAGGGGGGGGGGATTTTATCATCTTAACATGGAATAAACTAAATACAAAAGAGCAAAATAAAGGGAAAAAACAAGATTTAGATTTATTTATCTTTATTATGTGCACGTAATCAATCCATTGTAACAAAACAAACACAAAGAGAGGGTTTGGAAAAGGCCGGGGCGACGCAGGAGACAAATATCTTTCATACGAATATATGTATTTAGCCCTGAAGATTTGAGTCTCATTGACTGAATGTGATGAAAAAACTGCAGAAAAACATTCAAAGCTCAAAAACAAAGGATGTTTCAAATTCAAATGTAACCTCTGGTACCAAAGGTTTTTTTTGTCAATATTTTTTACCCATTAACTGATTTAACCCCTTCACTCCCAAAATTGAGTTAAGTCGCTTTTGCACTATAATAGATTGAAAGCCAGCATTAGCATATCAAGACCGTGTTTGCATACCCTTTCAATGCTGGATTACTGTACCCCCTGTGGAGAATCAAAATCAACTGTCTTATCTCATTTTTATCCTATCTTACTGTAAACAAGCTGCAAGAAGAAGCTCTCACAAACACTGAAAAGCTCAACAAACTTTACTGCCGCATTCCAGCAGCAGAAAAAAGGGAGAACTGTGGGGTCAGTCGCTGCTGTACAGGGATAAGATTCAGGGGGTTATAATGAGTGTATATCCCTGTACAGTACAGATACAAGGTGTTGCTGTAATTGCCATACACAGGCATTATGCAGCACATACAGATACAAGGTGTTGCTGTAATTGCCATACACAGGCATTATGCAGCACATACAGATACAAGGTGTTGCTGTAATTGCCATACACAGGCATTATGCGGCACATACAGATACAAGGTGTTGCTGTAATTGCCATACACAGGCATTATGCAGCACATACAGATACAAGGTGTTCCTGTAATTGCCATACACAGGCATTATGCAGCACATACAGATACAAGGTGTTGCTGTAATTGCCATACACAGGCATTATGCAGCACATACATACAGATACAAGGTGTTGCTGTAATTGCCATACACAGGCATTATGCGGCACATACAGATACAAGGTGTTGCTGTAATTGTCATACACAGGCATTATGCAGCACATACAGATACAAGGTGTTGCTGTAATTGCCATACACAGGCATTATGCGGCACATGCAGATACAAGGTGTTGCTGTAATTGCCATACACAGGCATTATGCAGCACATACAGATACAAGGTGTTGCTGTAATTGCCATACACAGGCATTATGCAGCACATACAGATACAAGGTGTTGCTGTAATTGCCATACACAGGCATTATGCAGCACATACAGATACAAGGTGTTGCTGTAATTGCCATACACAGGCATTATGTGGCACACACAGATACAAGGTGTTGCTGTAATTGCCATACACAGGCATTATGTGGCAGATACAGATACAAGGTGTTGCTGTAATTGCCATACACAGACATTATGCGGCACATACAGATACAAGGTGTTGTTGTAATTGCCATACACAGGCATTATGCGGCACATACAGATACAAGGTCTTGCTGTAATTGCCATACACAGGCATTATGCAGCACATACAGATACAAGGTCTTGCTGTAATTGCCATACACAGGCATTATGCAGCACATACAGATATTGCATTGCTAATAATCTCATTCTGATCACTACAAATCCCCATAAGCAGGAGATCTCACCATTTTATTATTTGTCTGCAGCACATTTACTGCATCTGCCTGTATGCTGATAATGCAGACGCCGTGTAAGCAGGAGATCTTGCCATTTTATTATCCATCTGCAGCACATTTACTGCATCTGCCGGAATGCTGATAATGCAGACCCCGTGTAAGCAGGAGATCTCACCATTTTATTATCTGTCTGCAGCACATTTACTGCATCTGCCTGTATGCTGATAATGCAAATGCCGTGTAAGCAAGAGATCTCGCCATTTTATTATCCATCTGCAGCATATTTACTGCATCTGCCGGAATGCTGATAATGCAGACCCCGTGTTAGCAGGAGATCACACCATTTTATTATCTGTCTGCAGCACATTTAACTGACACAAACGCCATTTCTGCTTGTATGCTGATAATGCAGACCCCGTGTGACATTGTGCCAGATAGAGGACGCCATCTAGACTTTACAACCTTTCATCCCAGCAATATTTCTGTAAAGGATAAACAGATGCATGAAAGATTAAAAGTTAGCAAATTTATAATTCTTTTAATCTTTCAGCTATTTCAGATTAATAATTTCTATTTTACCCTTTTACGGTTATCGCATCGCATGTTTGTAAAATGTTACTTTAATAACTGAAAACCCTCAATGGTGAAAAGCTTAAAACCTCCTCATATGATGTTAAATGCGTTTTATTTGTTCACACAATGGCTGCGCCTGCTGCGACGCTGTGAGTAAAAGAAGAAATCAATACAAAGAATCAAAGTACGAGAGAAAACTCAATGTATCCTTCCTGGTAAAATACCTTCTCAAAAAAAAAAAGGCTTGCATAAAAATATATTATTCACAAAATAGAAAGTGATACATTGTAACAGACAGTGTTAAATTCAATGTATGCTCAATAGATCGATGGATGTATAAGAATTTAACCCTTTGAGCTGGTTAATATATAGACTTGCAGATGTGAGGGAGGCACCCGGTCTGAGCTGTGGTGGGGCCCATATTCATTGTTGGTACCGGGGTTTGGGGGTTTGATCCCAGTATGGAGGACCACACAGGATGGGTGGAGGGTTGTGGACTGCAGGATCAAACAGGGGGCGATCCATGGGTCAAGGACTGGCAGAGAGAGGTGATCAGTTGGAAAAGCAGTGGGTCGGGTACACACTTAGTTGCAGGAGCAGAACATGGAAAGACTTGACTCTAAGAGCAAGGAGCATCAATGCATAAGCAAGTCGGGCAGGGGGGTGCGGTCCTTTATTCAGAATAGGTCATGTGACCTGGGAGTGTGTGTTTGGAGTTTAACTGTTTGTGTACTGAATGTGTGCTGGGTCTCCTGCACAGACGATGGATAACACATGTAGAGCGCTGCCCGTGGGTTCAGCACCAGGATCCTGACCACAGGGTTATTCAGAGAGAGCCGATCTAGCCCCGAAAATGAACCGAACAGTGAATTTCCCCGTACAGTGACATTTCGGAGCCATACGGCTATTCAGAGAGCAGGCAGTGAGCCAAATTTTGCCAAATTGCCAGCAATTATGATGCCTGTTCGGCGGCAGTGAAATACGTTGTCTGTTCGGCGGCAGTGAAATACGGTGCCTGTTCGGCAGCAGTGAAATACGGTGCCTGTTCGGCAGCAGTGAAATACAGTGCTGTACGGCGGCAGTGAAATACGGTGCCTGTTCGGCAGCAGTGAAATACGGTGCTGTTCGGCGGCAAGAAATACAGTGCTGTACGGCGGCATTGAAATACGGTGCCTGTTCGGCGGCATGAAATACAGTGCTGTACGGCGGCAGTGAAATACGGTGCCTGTTCGGCAGCAGTGAAATACGGTGCTGTTCGGCGGCATGAAATACAGTGCTATACGGCGGCAGTGAAATACAGTGCCTGTTCGGCGGCAGTGAAATGCGGTGTCTGTTCGGCAGCAGTGAAATACGGTGCTGTTCGGCGGCATGAAATACAGTGCTGTACGGCGGCAGTGAAATGCGGTGTCTGTTCGGCGGCAGTCAAATCCCCCATAGAGAAGCAATGTTTAATCTATTCACATTGAACAGCAGAGAAATGTCCGTGAAATGCCCTGATGTTTAGTGGTTTCATTCGACAGGTTAAGGCTAGGGTCAGACTAACGCATTTTTCGCGTTGTCTGTGAAAAAGTGCGTTCGAACGAATGGACGCATTTTTTCACGGAATACGCAATAGCGGTCATATGATGCGCCTTTTCGTCCGTGATTTTGTACGGATCATCAATAAAACACTTTTTGCGTCTGGACGTTATGTTGGCCGGACATTAGCAGCATCTGACGTCTCCCAATCACGCACACACGCCGCTATGCGGACGCAGCGCACTCTGTACGTCAGTACTAGCGGTTTGACGTTCTAGAAAAAATGCGTTCGTTTGCCACTTGCGTTGCGCGGACGAACTTCCGTGAGGCCGTACTTCGTGTGTTCCCCGGCATTGGACATCATTTGCTGCTAGCACGGCCGTGATTTCGTGCGGCTAAACGCACGTTAAAACTGCTTTCGTCTGACCCTAGCCTTAATCAGGCGAATCCCATAGGTTTCAATGTTACAAATATTCCCGTTTTAATCCAATATCTAATAAACCGTTTATTATTTTAATCTTCTGTAAAAAGTCTCTTTATTTATTTTTTGGGGGGATTTTTCGGGATTTTTTCGACAATTTTTTTTTAAAATAATGTTTGTTTTTTTTCTGTTGCAGACCTTTTTATTATTATTCATTGGATCTTATATGTCCATTCCAGGCGTTTTCGTCCAGTAGTTTTTTTCTGCAAAAAGCAGTTCTTTTCTTTTTTTACGCCGTTCGTCGGCTTGTCGGCTTTTTCTAGCGACTGGTCGGCGCTGTGTTAGTCAGATCGTCTGCTTTTTTCAGGTGCGTTCAGATTTGTTTCAGCGGTTTTGCAGCGGATGGTCGGCTTTTTTTCGGCGGTTTTCTGGCGGTTTTTCCATTCGATGCGGTGGATTTTCGGATTAGGTCGACGGATTTTCCCAGCACTTCAGGGACCCTGAGCTGATCGCTGAATTCACAACATTGCAGGTGTATTTGATTCCCTGAAGTGATTCCCTGAAGTGCAGGGAATGAGAGAGCGCCGAACAGTCTGACATGTCTGAATAACCCTGATGATGTATCCAAAGGTAACTGCATGTGATCAGTGTGAAATATTTCAGGTAAAATAGCTAAACATGCACAGATGATACAATTTATTAAGCCCCGTCAGGGGTCACTTTTTGTGGGGTCAGCAACCTTACCCGTACAAGAGGCTTTGAAACTACATCTCCCATGATGCTCAGCTACCCATTAGCTTGGCTGAGGGACATGAGTGATTGATTAACACTCAGAATCTGCAGAAACAGCGTGACAGAGGGAACGCTCAACACGTCTGCCATCTGCTAATGCCCTGATAAGCTCCTCAATATTCCCCGAGCTCGGGCCCTAATTGGCTCCTCTGAGAACTCGCCAGATTTTAAGATTGACTATAAAATAAAATTTAAAAAAACGCTAATCACATTGGGTGACGGACCTGATGTGTGATTCATTAAACACCTCTTATTGCTTGCTTTATGAATTATATTCAACCCGCTAAGGTCACATGATAAAAATGGCAATTAAATCGAGAAACGTCTTTTTTTTATTTTTTTAACCGAAATCTAAGGTTAGAGAAGAGAAGTCCAGCTCATAATAGTTAGGCTTGTGCACCGATTTTTTTTTTCGGTTCGATTCGGTTCGATTTGTTCGGATGTTTAAACTTTTCGATTCGGCTCGTTTCGGCCGATTGCTGTTTCGATTCGGTTCGGTTCGGATCGTTTTTCGTGTACAATTTTTTCGGAATATCGACCATTTTTCGTATTTTCGTGTCACTTTGCTCGTTTTTTGTATCGACTTTTCGGAAATTTCGGAAATTTTCGTTTTTTCGGAACGTCTGTTCTCCTCGTTTCAAAGTGTCTACGATAATTCTGGCGATTCTATCGTGTTTTTTTTTATTAAATAAAGATCCTTTTTTTCTTATGAATAATTGAATATACATTTCACAACTTTATTTAATCATATTAAAATGATAAATTTCGATTTGACACATTTCAAGTCCATTCGAAAATTCCGAAAATATTTCGTTTCGGATCGGAAAACTTTTCGGATCTGCCATTTTCGGATCTAAAAATTTTCGGAAAATCGGCCGCATCCGAAAACACGAATCGGGAAATTTCGTGAAAATTCCGAAATTCCGAAATCTGAAACGCACATCCCTAATAATAGTAGGATGGGCACATCACTATGACACACTGCCCGGCCCACATAAAACTTGCCCCCTGTAATATGTGGTTGCCTCGCCTTTTGCTGTGATTGCGTCACGCATTCGCCGCGGCATGGTGTGGATAAGCTCATACAATGTCACAGCATTTATTGGCGTCCAGAGTGACATTAATTTGTGGCAAGATCTTGTATTGATGATGGGAGAGTCGCGGCGCTGCATAAAGTCTTCTCCAGCACATTATCCCAAAGATTAACCTCAATGGGGTTAAGGTCTGGACTGTGCGGTGGCCAATCCATGTGTGAAATGATGTCTCATGCTCCCTCAACCACTCTCGCACAATTTGAGCCCAATGAATCCTGGCATTGCCATCTTGGAATATGCCCGCTGTGCCATCAGGGGAGAAAAAACCCATTGATGGAAAACCTGCTCATTCAGTATATTCAGGGAGTCACATGACCTTGTTTTTTGGGCTCGTAATGCTGCCAAACTGAGACCTGATCAACTGAAGCCCCCCCCCCCAGAACATTAAAGGCTCTACGGGATCTGGGGACTTATTTTTCGGCCAGTCAGTCTGACATTTCGTTCCTCATTCATTGTAAGAACATTTTTTGTCAAGCAGCCCTGATTGTTTATTATTATTTTTAATAATATTTGTAATTTGTTTAATAGAAAACGTTTACTCTATTGTTTGCCTTTTAATGGAAGGAAATAACGTATGTTTACACAGATTTTTTTTACTGTATGTTTTATGCTACAAATGGTCCAAAATGTCATAAAAATGTAATTGTTTTATTATTATTATTTTTTAATAGTTTTTTTGCTTTCTTGGGATTTTTTTTATGGAAGGCGTATTTAACCTTTTCAATGATAACGATGTTTGAATATCACATTTTATTTATTACATACAGCGATCTAAATCAATCCTTTTTTTTTTTTCTGCACAATATTCCCATTTTTTTTTCACTTCGTGGTGAAATCCCAAACCATTTTCATGGAGATTCACAGAAACTGGAAAGTATATGTCTGCAACGACATAAGAAAAAAATTCACGTCGGTGATTCAAGAGGTTTTATGACTTGTAAGAATTTTTTTTTTTTAAAAAAAAATAAATAAATAAATAAAGAGGAAAGCATGAAAAGGCTATCGATGCCTGAAAATCAATTAAAAGCAGAAAAGAGAGGGACAGGTTTTTTTTTTTTTTTTTTTTATTCCCTTTTTCTGCCTCTATATCTCCGTAAAATTCCTTCACGTCTTTAATGTCAGTGAACGCTGTAAAACAAAACTAACTCTGTGAAGAGATTAAGGTGTTTTTATAGCCTCCAATTAATAAAAACACACCAGCTCAGCTCATTAAATCCTCCTCGCCGCTGATAAGATCCTGGCGTAATGAAGGATTTGAAAGCGACTGACCTCAGCAAAGAAAATGAAGCAAGAAATAAATGCTACGGGGGGGGGGGGCGACTGGGTTTGTTGAAAGTTCCACGGCGGCAGAGCGAGCCGGCCTCGATACTTTCAATTCCTTCATAGAGAGAGGAGAGGGTTAAAACAGGGGTTCACTTTTCATACAAACACCTTTCATTCGGCGGGTTTATTCAGGCGAACCCCATAGGCTTCAATGCTAAAAATATTCCCATTTTTATTCAATATCTAATAAACAGCTTATTCTTTTAATTTGCAGCAAAAAGTCTCTTTATTTATTTTTCTTTTAGTGTTTTTTAGGCATTTTTTGGGATTTTTTTCTGCATTTTTTAAAAAAAAAATTAAATAGCGTTTTTTCTTTTTTATGTAAATTATAGTTTCTTTATATAGTTTCATATATATTAATTGTATGTTAAATCCAGGCATTTTGCTTCAGTAGTTTTTTTTTTGTGGAGAAGCAAGTCTCGACTTTACGAGAAGCAGGTTCAACCTAACCACCAGGTCACTGCTCTACAATCATGGAAAGACGACTTGATCCCACTCAGAAGACGCCAACAGCGAGTGTCCTTGGACAAAACACCTAACGATATGAATGGGCCGACCTCACAAAATACTTGTACATCTCATAGACTGTAAGTTCCCTTGGGATCAGGACCCCCCTGAATCAGGCCGTATCATCCATGTGTGGTATCCAATGTATTAACCCCTTGTAAAGCACTACGGAATTTGTGGCGCTATATAAATAAAGGATAATAATAATGTTGGCTATTTAAGGGGGTCTTAAATGTTTAGGTTGGTGATGTCACCATCAAGTCACGAGCTTCATAGATGTGGCGTCCATGGAAGAGGTTACCATGATTATTATTATTATTATTATTCTTTATTTATAAAGCGCCAGCATATTCCGCAGCGCTGTACAATAAGCACAGTATAGACAGGGTTACAATACATTGAACAACATTTGACAAACAGTACAGGAGGAGATGAGGGCCCTATTCCCGTAGGAACTCACAATCTGGGAGGGTTGGGGTTGGAAACAGGAGGAGAGGACTGTAAGGTGAGAGTGATTGATGGTTGCGTCAGTGAGTTGGGTGGTAGGCTTCCCTAAATAGGAATGTTTTCAGGGAGCGTTTGAAGGAAGAGAAGTTAGGGGAAAGTCTGACAGTACGAGGAGAGCGTTCCAGAGAGTGGGGGCTGCGCGTGAGAAATCCTGCAGTCTATCATGGGAAGAGGTGATGCGGGGAGAAGCTAGGCGCAGGTCACTGTTTGACCTTAGGGAGCGGGCTGGGGTGTATTTGGTGATTAGTGAGGACAGGTAGTGGGGCGCTGAGTTAGTGAGGGTTTTGTAGGTAAGGATAAGGATTTTGAACTTAATTCTGCAGTGGATGGGGAGCCAGTGAAGGGACTCGCAGAGGGGAGCGGCAGAGACAGAGCGGCGGGTGAGGTGAATTAGCCTGGCGGAGGCGTTCAGGATGGATTGTAGGGGGGAGAGGCGGGACAGAGGGAGGCCAGATAAGAGATTATTGCAATAGTCGAGTCGGGAGATTACCAGGGCGTGTATGAGTTGTTTTGTGGTGACAGCGGTAAGAAATGGCCGAATTCTGGAAATATTACGCAGTTGGTATCGGCAGGAGGAGGAAAGAGACTTGATGTGGGGGATGAAGGAAAGAGCAGAGTCAAGTGTAACTCCAAGACAGCGAACTTGGTTTGATGGGGAGATGGTGATACCCTCCACCGTGATAGAGAAGTCAGGAGGTGGGGAGGCATTGGAGGGAGGAATAAGTAGGAGCTCAGTCTTTGACATGTTGATCTTTAGGTGGTGGGAGGCCATCCAGGAGGAGATGCCAGATAAACAGTCACTGAATTTTGAAAGGACAGGGGGAGAGAGATCAGGGGTAGAGAGGTAGATCTGAGTGTCATCAGCGTAGAGGTGGTAATTAAAGCCAAAGCTGTTGATGATTTTGCCCAGAGAGGAGGTGTAGATGGAAAAGAGCAGAGGACCAAGGACAGAGCCTTGAGGTACACCAACAGATAGAGGCAATGAGGAGGAGGAGTTACCAGCAAAGGACACACAGAAGGACCTGTTGGATAAATAGGAGTCAACCCAAGCAAGTGCAGTGTCACCGAGACCCAGAGAGTTGAGGGTCTGTAGAAGGAGGGGGTGGTCAACAGTGTCAAAAGCAGCCGAGAGGTCAAGCAGGATGAGAATAGAATAGTGGCCGTGTTTTTTAGCAGTTAGGAGGTCGTTGGTGACTTTGGTGAGGGCAGTTTCAGTTGAGTGTAGGGGACGGAAGCCAGATTGCAGGGGGTCAAGTAGGGAATTGGAGGACAGGAAGAGGGAGAGGCGGTTGAAGACTAGTTTTTCTAAGAGCTTAGAGGTAAAGGGAAGCAGGGATACAGGGCGGTAGTTGGATGGAGAGTTGGGATCTAGGGATGGTTTCTTTAGTAAAGGGGTAACTAGCGCGTGTTTGAAGGCGGATGGAAAGGAGCCAGTGGAGAGAGATAGGTTGAAGATGTGTGTGAGAGCAGGGGTGAGGGAGGAGGAGAGGGGAGGAATTAGATGTGAGGGAATGGGGTCAAGCGGGCATGTGGTGAGATGTGAGGAGGACAATAAGGAATTGACTTCCTCCTCAGTGGTTGGGAGGAAGCGGCAGAGGGTGGCAGAGGGGACCTCTGGGAGTGGAGGTGGCAGATAACTATCTTGTGTTGGGATGTTACTTCTGATAGTTAGAGTTTTACTGAGGAAGTAGTCTGCCAGACTACTGATTGACCTTGCTTGTCGATCCTCTGCAGCAGCAGCTAAAGGGTAAATGTTTAGCTTTGGGTTACAATGTATCAGTGGAATGAGTCTTATGTAACGTTAGTTTCCAGCTCTAGATCTACGTCTCTTGGCTCGGCAGACGAATAATTGTGCCTGACTCCGACGGAAAATGCTTTTCTATTGTTATTATCAAAGTGAATATATTGTGACGGATTTTGCAAATCAGATTTACATTTAAACTCCTCTCTAAGTGATGAAGTGGAGCGGGATTTGCGTGGGACAGAATTGTTTTGTTGAACAGTATAATGACAATTACTGAGCCCCGCGCGATCTCTGCCCACCCCCAACATTAAGCGTGATTAATGACAGGCCATGGGAAAACAAGGTAATGGCGTAATACTTCATGACCAACATGACTACGTTGCCTGGAGACGTCCTCACTGTCCTGTCTCATGGCTCGTTCACTGGGTTTGCCAACTGCCATGATGTCCTTCTCCAACGTCTTGCTTGTTGACCTTCTGCTGCTTGCCCTAACTGCAAACCCCTTGGGTCCTGCTCAGGTTGTATCTCTCTTTGGGGCAGTGATCACCATACTTGACACCCGTTTTCTAGACGATTGCCCAGTAATGATTTATGACGAGCTTTATTTCCGATTGGGATCAAACCGCCACAACTCACAATAGATCTCTGTGAAGGTCAAGGGTCTGTAATGAACCGCAGGTCATGTTGTTTCACCAAGCAGAGACCGTTATCCGATCCTGTGCTTATGTCTGTACTGTATATACTCTCAATAATCCCTGAATCTCCCTGTTATCTAAGATGAGGATCCGTACATCAGCTTGAGGAGCCATGTATCCATCATCCAACGTCCAGCTCTCTTCCACCAAGCCAAATGTAACACTATCAGGGTTATTCAGAGAACACTGAATGTTACAGACATTTCAATGCTCTCCCAATTGTTGCACTTCAGCGAGTTCGACTCGCCGACTCTGCGGGGAATTCTGCATTCAAAAAGAGTCCCCGAAGTGCAGCAAGTCGACCCACCGAACGCATCAGGAAAAGCGCCGCAAAACCACTGGATCGTATAGGAAAAGCGCCTCAAAACTGCAGAATCTATCCGAAAAACCGCCAAATGCATCTGACAATCTGCCGCAAAACCAACCAGATGATCTGAAAAAAGCCACCGACTGCCAAATATATCGCTGACCAGCTGCCGGAAAAAGGCAAAATGCAGCTGGACGGGTTTTTTTGTTTTTAAAAAACAACTTTTAAAATGCGTTTTCAAAAAAAGTGCTGCATGAGAATGTCTGGAATTTACATATAAAGTCCTATGAATAATAATAAAGGGTCTGGTACAGAAAAAAATGCCATTTTAACCCCTTCACAGATGACGTGTGGGGGCATCCTCATATGTGCCTGCTGTATGCAGAGGACATCCCCCACACACTCCCGCCTGATGCTCACCTCTCTGTCTGGGATCCCACGCAGATCTGACTTCATGAAGGAAGATCTTCGTGTTTATACCCCTCCTGGCGCACTGACTATCATCACGCCGGGCACGATAACGTCAGTTTTAGGCACCCCTCTTTGGACCCCTCCCCTCCTGATCAGGATGAAATTATAAAAAAAGACAGGCACCGCTGGAAAGGGCATAGTCTGCCCTTTCCAGAGATGCCGCTCTTTAACCCCTGAGGTGCCAGTCCTCTCCCGGAGATGGCTAACGTCTTGGATGTCAGTCAAGCCTCCGCAGCACCCCCCCGCCCACTGACGTCATCATGCATGGCGCGATGACGTCATTGTGAGAATTAACACCTCGCTGCCAAGGGGTTTCCCTATGATTTTCCCAGAGCATGGCCTTTCTATTGATACCAAACATGACCATGTTAAAAGCAAAAACTAAATAAAAGAAAATAAAAATAATAAGAAATAATTAAAGTAATAACTTGTTTTTTTTTGTTTTGTTTTTATTAATGCAGCACTATTTCAATTATAATGTGAACAATGATGCTGCACTAATGATTTTTGTTTTGTTTTTTCAGCTAAAATCACGTAATTTCTCAGAAAAATAAACGGGTTCCTAGTTCTAATTTTTTTAACAAGTGTACCCCATAGAATTTATAACCGCCCAGGCTTGGATGATAAAATGTGAAACAATTTACTTTACACACTGTAGATGATTGAAATTTTAATGGAAATTCACATTTGTTTTTACATATTTTGTTATAGTATTCTGGCAGGACATGACATATATATTATAATGATATATTATGAATCTGCCGAGTCTGCCACTGAAGATCACCTGTTTTTCGCTGGCAATTCGCCAATATTTGACGAACAGTCTGCTTTTTGAATAGCCAAATGGCCACAAAATGTCAACGTACAGTGCAATTCCAGGGCCAATTCTGTGCTCTTTTAATAACCCTGTATGACTCAGAAACAAGGACCATTAAAGAGCATTCATTGTAATATCCAAGATGTTTTCCTTTCAGATGAGCTTTGTTATTGGTCGAGAATCAAACACCTTCAACCCATAATCAGTCTGTGTTTAGGTCAATGGTCGGTAAAGAACTACAGGTTCTCCACGAAGGTACAAAAAGCAGAGGCCGTTATCCTTCCCTGTGATTGTCGCCATAGTATAAACTCTCATTACACCATGAATTTCCATGTTCTCCCAAGATGAGTATCCATGCGTCGCTCGAGTAACCACGTAAACACGTCCAGAACTCTTCCACCAAGCCAAGCCTTGTAAATGTAACACTATGAATGAAGATCGGAAGCCAGGACGACTGAAGAGCATTTATTGTAATATCAGAACGTTTATCCCTGTCGGAGTTTGGAGTTAATTAAGACGGCTAATGGAACAAACTGTATTTATTTTGGTTTCACTAAGTTCCTTCTGCTTTTAGAACCAATTCCGAGTCCTCTTATGACCCACTTGATGAACCACGCCAACCACGGGCTGAAAAGCACGGCACCTTATCCGACATTAGATTTTCTTGTTTTGGAAAACCTGCTAACGTCTAAGAACCTGTTATTATCTTATTTTTGCTGCTATGAATTATTTTTACAATAACTTTGACATTTTGAGAAAAATAGGTTTCCTTTTTCCGATAAGGCGTCAGGCTCCTCTCCTGGCTCCTCTCCTGTCTCCTCTCCTGGCTCCTCTCCTGGCTCCTCTCCTGGCTCCTCTCCTGTCTCCTCTCCTGGCTCCTCTCCTGTCTCCTCTCCTGGCTCCTCTCCTGGCTCCTCTCCTGGCTCCTCTACTGGCTCCTGGCTCCTCAGCTGAACCTTCTTATACTCAAAACCCACTGATGGAACCTCCTTCCCAGCTGCAACTTATTTACCAGGGGCAAGCCGGGGTGCCAGTGAGAGCTCTATAGACCTGGGTGGGGGCATTTCATTTGATGAAACAGCAGTGACTCTCATTAACCTGGAGCACACATTTGTCTTTATTTCCGTCTCCTTTCAGATCTGCAGGATTTGTTGTCACATTGAAAGGCCCTGATTCTGCAGATCAGAGCAGGCTTGTACCTTATGTGGTGACTTTTTTTTGGCCAGGCACTGTATATAGGACAGAAAAAAGTATCGCTTTTAAGAAAAAAAATACATCTGTGAAGAGCAGGACTCGCTGCCTCCTATTAGCACTTTTTGGACGAGTCCTAAGCGATCCTGCGTCTGCTATCTCTCACGCGGTTCGCATGACGCTCCATGGAGTCCTCTGCATGGCCTGAATGTCTTCAAACTGTCCATTTATCTGGGCTGTGGAAAAGACACGGATGCCGAATTACAAATGCACCGAGGAGGACGTCAGTTTGGAGGACGGCGAGATGATGAAACTTTATTAGCAGCATCACTTATTCATCCCTCTGAGTGACACCGACTCAATAACGCATCACGAGGGACCCATCCGCATCGCTCGAAGTGCGACGACCACAGAAGCCCGCAACGAGAAAATTAAATCCGGCATAAAAAAACATATAAAATGTGTCACGGAGACAGAACCGGCTTATCTTTCCTAAAAGAAGAAAACACCTTGTTTATTAAATGCAGCAGCTACGCTCCTATCATCCCGCAATCACAGGACCTTCATCCCGCAATCACAGGACCGGCACCGTATTCTAAAATGAGAAGAAGAAAGAGGCGCCACAGTCTGTCTGCCTCCTGGAACGCTGCCATTTCATAAGATAAGCAGCAGAATCAGGTGGACTACACAAACACATCTTTTTTAAACTGTGTACCGACACAGGCAGCGGCGCAGATTAAACTCTGTGTGGGATTTGCTGTAATTCATATGTCGGTGTTAACAACGGAGCGCCAATCTAAGACTGGTATATATGATTAGGCACCATACATGTCCATCATTTTTTCTTCTTAATTCTTCCAGAATTCACTCTTTAATGTAGATCAATATCTCTACAAAAGAAGAAAAGCCACAGATTGAGCAATACGTAAATTCAATAAAAAAGGTGAAGTAGAGGGCAAATGTCCAACTCACATTTTCTGAGTCTAACCTAGGCTCTTGGATGAATTGCGTTATGCATCTTCAATTATATTCAGGTGCCCATTAACCCCAGATGCATTAGTTGTCTACATCCGGTTTCCCCTGCAGTGGGTAACAAAAATACCAAGACACTCCCCTAGTGTAATACAGTAAGGTATAATTGAAATGGATATGTGCTGATGTAACACTCACATGTTATAGAGCCGCAATTGGCTCCAAGGATGACGTATAGGAATTATAAGGCAATTCCGAAAACCTTCTTTAGAAGCAAATTCCAGGAAGCAGCAGTAGTATAAAATACATTTAATACATAATAAAAACGATATTACCAGAACGTGTTTCGCCCCTTAGAGCTTCTTCAGCTGGTATCCTGGTGTTTACTAGGGATGAGCTGTTCGGTTCGGAGTTCAATTCGAACATCGCTTGTTCGCGAACTACGAACATTTCCGCGTGTTCGCCTACAATGGACCACAATGCACTTTTCCACTGGCCTGAAGCTTGTAATTGGCTACAGCCTTGCACCTGACCACAGGTCAGCTGCAAGACAGGTTCAAGACTATGCCAATCACGGCTCAGAGTCCTGATTGGGCAAATTTTGCCCACTCATGGGCTCACAGAGCTAAGTCCTGCAGCACACTATATAAGGTTTCACACAGCGCTTCAGCACATGTTTGAGAGGAGATTTGAGAGGAGATTGTTCTTGTGTTAGTGTGTTCTCACTGCCAGTCTGCCACCAGCTACTGGGGGGGGGTCTCATTTCTACCAAATATCTGGGAATTGTTCTAATCTTTGTGTTCTCACTCCCAGCAACTATTTTGGGGGGTCAGTAATTTCTCCAAAATATCTGGGAATTGTGGTAATCTGTGTGTTCTCACTGCCACCAGCAACTATTTTGGGGGGTCAGTAATTTCTACAAAATATTTGGGAATTGAGGTAATCTGTGTCTTGTCACTGCCACCATCAACTATTTTGGGGGTCAGTAATTTCTACAAAATATTTGGGAATTGAGGTAATCTGTGTTTTGTCACTGCCACCATCAACTATTTTGGGGGTCAGTAATTTCTACAAAATATTTGGGAATTGTTCTAATCAGTGTCTTGTCACTGCCACCCATCAAGGGGTCTCACTGATTTATAGGAGGTTTCTGGGAATTGTAATCTGTGTCTTCTCACTGCCAGCTATCAGGGGGTCCCACATACTTCTAGCAGATTTCTGGGAATTGTAATCTGTGTCTTGTCACTGTTGCCAGCTATCAGGGGGTCCTATCAGGGGGTCTCACTGACTTGTATCAGATTTCTGCGAATTGTAATTTGTGTCTTGTCACTGGCTGCCAGCTATCAGGGTGTCTCACTGAGTTAAACCAGAGTTCTGGAAATCTTTAATCTTTATACCAGAATTGAATCAGATTTCTGTATATATTTAATCTATATATCACTCACATGTCAGAAAGACCAGAAAGGACAGGCAGACGCTCCCAGACACAGATAAGAGGGCAAACAGCCTCTGTGTCGGGAGGCTGTGCCTCTGGTGGTCGTGGACGTGGTGCATCTTCTGCAGGAGCACGCTTGTCCTTTCTAACTGGTGCTGGCCGTTTTAAGCAGCAGCAACATACAGAGGATTTGGTGGATTGGCTAACCAGGCCATCCTCATCCTCCGAGTCCTCTGCCAGCCAGGCTTCTAGTGCTTTACAGTCCACCTTGGCTGCCAAAACATCTAATGCAGCCTCCATGTCCACAGCTACTCCTGCCGTAGCCTCACTATCACACACGGAGGAGTCAGCTGAATTGTTTGACTACAATGACAGTGACATGCTGCTTGAGGATGCGCAGCAAGTACAGTGCTCTGATTCAATCTCTGAGGTTGAGGAAGGGAGTATAATCAAAATAGAGGAAGGGGTGCCAGTGATGACACACAAATAACTGGCACTCATGTTGTCCCAGCAGCTGCAGCATACTGCCAAGTTGGCTCCAGTGATGAGGAGATAGGGAGTGGTGACAATGATGATGAGGTCACTGACTCCACCTGAGTGCCTGATCGAACAGAGGAGTCAAGTGAGGAGGAGGACGCACAGCAAACATGAGGCACAACATCCTCTGTGACCAACCGTAGCACTAGCCAGTCCAAGGCATCAGATGTCAGAGCTGCTCAGGTGCAGAGCGCTGTTGTCTCACAGCACACATCCAGGAACTCTGCCGTCTGGGAGTTCTTTAAGAAATGTGCAGCAGACCCCACCGATGCTATGTCAGATGAGGCTCAAGCGTGGGAAAGACACCGGACGCTTGGGTACCACGTTCTTGAGGCGACATATGACTACCTTCCACGCATCCCGTTGGTGCACAACTTTGCGTAGGTCCTCCTCCTCCTCATCTGTCTCTACCCCCACTGTATGTCCTGCAATGTCATTGCCTACAACCTCCACTGACAGGGATGATGCTACAGTAATGGATGTACTAGGTCCTTCCTCACAATGTGACAGCATCCCATCAGCTGAAGATTTACACAGTCAGATTATGTTGCCCCAGCTGCTGCAGCGTAAGAAAAAATATAGTCCCAACCATCCCCAAGCACATGCCAGCTTAGCAAAATTACTCGCATTGCAGCTTTTGCCTTTCCAGCTGGTGGACTCTGCTTCCTTCTGTGAATTTGCTGAATGTGCTGAACCACAGTGGCATGTTCCAAAACACCATTACTTTTCACGGAAGGCCATTCAGCACTATACCAGCACGTGGAAGACAATGTTATTGAGTCATTGGGAAAGGCAGTCAGCAGTAAGGTGCATGTGACTTTAGACACGTGGTCCAGCAAGCATGGACAGGGTCGTCACATTTCCTTCACGGCACACTGGGTAACTCTGATTGCAGCTGGGAGGGATCCAAGACGGGGCCCTGTGCTGGAGCTTGTTCATGCACCACGCCTCCAGAAAGCTGCTTGTATGAGGTCTGTCTGCTCCACCACCACCTCTCCCTCTTCCTCCTCCTCCTCCTTCTGTGTCTCTGGCGAAGTGGCAGTTAAACCGACGCCTGACAGGGGCTACGCAATGGCTCAAGCAAAAAGATGCCATACTGTGCTTAAGCTGGTCTGTTTAGGGGACAGGAGCCACACCGGACCAGAAATTCTGTCAGCTCTGCAGGGGCAGGTGCAGAGATGGTTAACACCATGCCAGCTTCAGCTGGGAATGGTCCTCTGTGATAATGGCAGCAACCTTCTCTCCGCCCTAGCCCTACGACTGGGTAAGTTGACGCATGTACCATGCATAGCACACGTCCTAAGTCTAGTGGTACAGCATTTCCTAACCAAGTACCCAGGGCTGGCAGAGCTTCTCAGCCAGGCCAGAAAAGTCTGCAGCCACTTCAGACAGTCATTCCCAGCAAGTGTTCGCCTGGCAGAAATTCAAAGAGAATTCCACCTTCCCACAAACCGTCTGATCTGTGACATGCCCACCAGGTGGAACTCAACATTAGCAATGCTGCAGCGTCTGCACAAGCAGCAGAGGGCCATCAACGAGTACCTGTGTGAGTATGGCAAAAGGACAGGTTCAGGTCAACTTGGGTTTTTTCCCCCCGCAGGCACTGTACTGTCACCATTTGAGGAGGCAACGAGGATGGTGAGCAGGGACAGTGCATGCATCAGTGACACAATTCCTTTAGTGTTCCTGCTGGAGCACACTCTGCGGGGAATTATAGATGTGGCTCTAGAGGCAGAGCAGCGGGAGGAAGAGGAGGCCTTCCCTAGCTCTCAAGGCCCCAGTCTTTCCGCAGACAGCATTCCAGCGGGTCTTCCTCAGATCAGACAGGAGGAGGATGAGGAGGAGGAGGAATATTTAAGTAGTGGGGGCATTGAAGGTGGGGATTCCTCAAGGGAGGGTTTTGTGTGCCCAGAAACACAAGGACTAGTACGTGGCTGGGAGGAGGAAGTGCACGATGGGGTCATCCTCCTCATTGACCAGGAAGACTCGGAAGCTAATGCAACCTCCAACTTACGCTGCATGGGCTCCCTTATCTTGCAAAGCCTGCTAAAAGACCCCAGGATTCGTGCTATCAAGGAGAGGGATCATTACTGGTTGGCAAGCCTTCTTGATCCACGATACAAGGGTAAAGTTGCAGAGCTCATCCTGCCCGCACAGAGGGAGCACAGGATGAAAAAACTTGAGGACGCTCTAAAGTGACACTTGTGTAACACCTTTCCAGGCCCTGGTAGGTTACCAAGTGATGACACAGGTGCTTCTGAGGCTGCGGATGATCAGAGGAATAGTGGTGAAGGGCGGGGCCGCTTGACACTGAAGCCTTTTTAATTTTTTTTAGTCCACGATGCCCAGGGACGTTAAATGTAGGCACCCATTGCCAGCGTCTTCACCATATGGTGCAGGACTACCTAGGGCCAAGGGCAGACCTGGATACCTTTCCAGCAGATGATCCACTGGCGTTCTGGGTGTTGAGATTGGATCACTGGCCAGAATTTAGCCAATATGCTATGCAGCTACTAGGTTGCCCTTCATCTAGTGTGCTTTCTGAAAGGACGTTCAGTGCCGCTGGAGGTTTTGTCACAGACAAAAGAGTGCGTCTGTCCACCGACTCTGTAGACTGGCTGACATTTATAAAAATGGATCAGTCCTGGATCAGCAGCTATCAATCCCCTGATGCTGACGTAACGGAATAGATTGGGGATGTCTTCTGCATTCACAAAACCTCCAGTACTGAACTCTTCCACAATACCACAAAAGGGTTACGGTGTGAAGGCACTTGCTGCCATGAAAGGCACAATATTTGGCTGCACTGACGCCTGTGCCACATTTATATCATTTTAATTTTTTGAACCGCAGGGTCCAACCCTGCACTCTTCCACAATACCACAAAAGGGTTACGGTGTGAAGGCACTTGCTGCCACCAAAGGCACAATATTTGGGTGCACTGACGTCTTTACCAGATTCATATCTTTTTAATATAGGACCACATGGTCCACCCCTGCACTCTTCCACAATACCACAGAGGGGTTACTGTATGATGGCACTTGCAGGCCAGGCACCAAAGGCACAATATTTTAGCGCATTGACGCCTTTACCAGATTCATATATTTTTAATATAGGACCGCGTTGTCCACCTCTGCACTCTTCCACATCCACAATACCACAGAGGGGTTACTGTATGATGGCACTTGCTGGCCTGGCACCAAAGGTACAATATTTGGCTGCACTACCACTGACGTGTTTACCAGATTCATATCTTTTTAATATAGGACCGCATGCTCCACCCCTGCACTCTTCCACAATACCACAGAGGGGTTACGGTGTGACGGCACTGTTGCTGACGCTAAAGGCACAATTTTAAAGCACCTTTTGTTACTTTCATCCAAAGCCTGCATAAGTTTCACCATAATTTAGCCAAAAAATCACTAAACTTTTTCTGCGCGTCCTAAAATGTCTTTTCATACAGGCTGCCGCCCCAAGCAGTTGTTTATGAAGGCTGCTGTCAGACGAGCGTAGTGTTCACGTCTGTGATTGCGCCTAAAAGTACGTCCGTGATAGCATGACAGGAAGCCCATCGGAGCCCGACACACGAAGTACGTCCGCACTGAACTGCGGACGCACAACGGCCGCGGCAAAAGGACGCAAGGCAGGCAAGAACGTACAACCGCTAGAACGGCCGCACAAAGTGCGCTGCGTCCGCAACGTCCGCATAGCTTTGTGTGTGAGTGATGGAACGTGGTTAGACGGACTGCATTTATACGTCTAGCATTTTTCACGGACAAAATGGTTTTGCTTTTTAATTTATTTTCCCTCCTACATCAGTCAAAATATATACGTCAGTGAAAAAAACGGACTGTCTGGCCACTACTGCGTCTTCCGTACTGACGTCCGTCCGTTTGCACGGACGTACAGTCCATAGAAATCACGCTCGTCTGACCCTAGCCGAATAGATTAAAGGAAAAGCATTTACCGTCATTTGAAACGTCATTTTTTTGTTTTTACATATTTCTATACATCCTACATATCCGCCACTTCACGGGCAGGTTATGGGGACCTCCTAGGCACGATATTTGAAGGAATTTTTTGTTTTTATTTTTAACCCTTATTTCATGGAAAACTCACGGTTCCTTTAAAAACTTTTTTTTAACTTTTTGTCCTTGTTTCCTGTCCCCCAGGGCACTACCCGGACCCCCATACACCTTTTATGGCAAATATCTAACATATATGCCCTCTTGGAGGGCACTCTAAAAACCGAACTTTGAGTCCCATTGACTTGTATTGAGTTCGTGTTCGAGTTCGAGTTAGAATTCGAACTTTTGAAAAGTTTGAGTTCGAATGCGAACCGAACTCGGGAGTGTTCGGCTCATCCCTAGTGTTTACATAGAAGATACACACAAGGTTATTCAGAGAGAGCTGATCTGCCCCCGAAATGCACCAAACAGTGAATTTCCCGTACGGTGACATTTCGTGGCCATTCGGCTAGTCAGAGAGCAGGCAGTTGGAAAAATTTTGGTGAATTACCAGTGAAATACGGTGCCTGTTCGGCGGCAGTGAAATATGGTGGCTGTTCGGCATCAGTGAAATATGGTGCCTGTTCGGCAGCAGTGAAATACGGTGCTTGTGCGGCAGCAGTGAAATATGGTGCCTGTTCGGCGGCAGTGAAATCCCTCATAGAGAAGCAATGGTTAATCTATTCACATTGAACAGCAGAGAAATGTCAGTGAAATGCCCTGATGTTCAGTGGTTTCATTCGACAGGTTTAATCAGACGAATCCCATAGGCTTCAATGTTAAAAATATTCCCGTTTTTACTCAATAACTAATAAACCGTTTATTATTTTAATCTGCAGCAAAAAGTTTCTTTAAATAGTTTTTTAGGATTTTTTAGGCATTTTTCAGGATTTTTTCGTCAAAATTATTTTTCCGATTTTTTTTTTTTTTTTTAATAGCGTTTTTTCATTTTTTTGTAACAGACCTTTTTATTGTTAGTCACAGAATTTTATATGTAAATTCCAGACATTTTCGTTCAGTATTTGCAAACAGCGTTTTGATTTTGACACTTTCAATCGTATTGGTTTTGGGTTTTTTACCCCGTTCGTCGGCTTGTCGGCTTTTTCTGGCGGCTGGTCTGCACTGTGATCGTCGACTTTTTCCGATGTGTTCGGCGTGTTTTTTTGCAGCGGTTCCGGCGGGCATTCGGTGGGTTTTCAGCGGGTGTTCAGCGGGTTTTCCCTGCACTCGAGGGACCCTGCCGTGAATGTTGAATTAAGCGCAGGGTGGGGAACTATGAATACCCTAAGTGCAGGGAGGAGCGGGGAACGAGAGGGCACCAAAATCCAGCGACATTTCGGTTTTCTCTGAATACCCTCTGAATGTTTTTGTTTTCGCTTTCATTTCTTTTCTAGTCTATTGATTAATGATACAAAATAAGAAAACAATAAAATAATTCCTCGTTCTATAATATCTGTGTTTCATCATCCACCGCCAGATCGCGGCTCATACTAACACGTCTCTGAGCACATCGCTAAACGTACCAAGATAATTCCCAGAAATCACTGGTATAATTCCGCCAGACGTGATCTTTGCTATTGCTTCTTACATTTCATCTCTCGAACCTCTTTCTGAAACCAGTCCACGTCTCATAAAAGATTCTCTCCCAGATTCATTATGTCCTTCTGTCTCCAGACTGACGCTAATGCGCGCTCGGAAAATAAAAAACCATGAGTATTAAATGTATTAGCGAGAGATAAAACCCCTCATGAGATCTTCTCGCTGCCGGCCTCAGGAGGAATCCCAGCTAATTGCCGGTGATGATGACCCTGGCCTTGCAGATTTGTCCTGGAAAGTTCATGAAGCGAGCGGCCAGCCTCCACGTCTGAATAAGAATGAGGCGCGTGTCTGACCCCGCGTGACCCCGTGTGACTCTGTGTGACCCCGCGTGATCCAGGAACAAACCAAACACAATTTCAAGAAGCAGTGGTGGCGTTCCAGCTTATGTCCACGCGTCATTCTTATTTTCTTACCGGATTCTGTGTTTCTTGTCTTTGTTTCTATCAGGTCTAGTCATAACAGGTGAAACTCGCGAGATTTGGCAGAAGTGAAAATTCTAGGTCAAAGAAGCCAAACCAGAAAAATTCTCCCATTCATCTCACTTTTCCAATCGGCTATTTGGTCTAGATTGTTCTCTTCTCCCGAGTTTCACCCTCAGTGAATAGACCTGTACGTGTTACTGTTTTCCTCCCGTCTCCCAAGCTGTAACGAACCAGAAATCAGTGAGTGGGAATTTCTATTCGCGATTTTACATTAACCACTTGGCTGCTAAGGACGCGCTCAGCGCGTCCAGCTAAGTGGTTCTCCTGTCTGGAGGACGTGCGGAGGACACACTGAGCGAGTCCTAGCACAGGAGGCATGATCGACCGATCGTGCAGCCCCCCGGTGCAGGCTCACATCGTGGATGTCAGCCCAGCCTCTGGGACCCCGGCGGGCAGGAACAGACGTCATCGCACCAGGCACGATGACGTCTATTCCAGGCGCTCCCCCGCCAGTGTGAGGAAGGTGCCTGAAGGGGAGGGGGGAGGTCCCTCTCCCTCCCCATCCGTACGGGGCACAGGAAAAAGGCAGGCACTGGTTTTTTTTGGGGGGGGGGTTCTTTCTTTTTTTGAGCACCGGTCCTGGAGGTACTGCAATACCAGGTCAATGCGTGGAGTGGACAGAGCAAGCTCTTCTTCCATCTCCCTGTTCTAAAAATCCATTTAATATATGGCCCCCAGATAGGCGGCGTATCAGATATTCAACTGATAAGAACAGATACTACACTTGATCTTAGCCAAAAGGCCGAGAAGCGATAGGCAGGCACCAGTTTGAAGCGCACAGCCTGCCCTTCCAAGCGGTGGCTGCCTTGGGGGCTGGATCGCGATTTGGTGCCAACAGGATGTCGGCCAAGCTTCCGGGATCTCCCCCTGATGACTGGCGTCATCGCACATAACAGTTCTGGAGTTAACCCCAAGCTCCCGATCAATGGCAGCTAAGGGTTAATGTTTTCTATATTTGAAACAGCCAGAGCATGGCCTTTCCAATGACACCAAGCATGAACATGTTAAATGAAAAGAAAACAAGTGTAAAAATAAAAATATAAATATTTTTTTTTTTAAAAAGTGGTTTTTTTTGTTTTATTAATGCAGCAATATTGTTCCCATTCCAACTATAATGTGAACAATGATCCTGCACTAACATTTGTTTCTATGGGGGGGCTTGCTAAAAATCACATAATTTCCCCCCAAAAAAATGTAACGGGTTCCCGTTTCTAATTTTTTTAACAGACGCACCCCATAGAAAATATAACCGCTAAGGCTCATGTGATAAAATGTGTAAAAAAACACATTACACGCTGTAGATGATTGAAAATTCAAATTTTATTGCATTTTTGTTATAATATACAGGCAGGACATGACATATACATATAATAATGTTATATTATGCCGAGTCTCCTGGAAAGAACGTTATATATAATATTTCTGGGTCGTATAATAAAATGTGATTTCAAATCCCGTTTAAACATGATGAGCGAAACCTGTAAAAAATAGCTCAGTACACAGGCGTGAAATGGCTCAGCGGTGAAGGGGTTAATCAGACTATGATTTGCAAGTTGACTTCATAAACGACAAGTAGAAGATGCACACCCAGACACACACTCATACACAGCTGTATAAAAACACCCAGACACACACTCATACACAGCTGTATAAAAACACCCAGACACACACTCATACACAGCTGTGTAAAAACACCCAGACACACACTCATACACAGCTGTGTAAAAACACCCAGACACACACTCATACACAGATGTATAAAAACACCCAGACACACACTCATACACAGCTGTGTAAAAACACCCAGACACACACTCATACACAGCTGTATAAAAACACCCAGACACACACTCATACACAGCTGTATAAAACACCCAGACACACACTCATACACAGCTGAGTAAAAACACCCAGACACACACTCATACACAGCTGTATAGAAACACCCAGACACACACTCATACACAGCTGTATAAAAACACCCAGACACACACTCATACACAGCTGTATAAAAACACCCAGACACACACTCATACACAGCTGTATAAAAACACCCAGACACACACTCATACAGAGCTGTATAAAAACACCCAGACACACACTCATACACAGCTGTATAAAAACACCCAGACACACACTCATACACAGCTGAGTAAAAACACCCAGACACACACTCATACACAGCTGTATAGAAACACCCAGACACACACTCATACACAGCTGTATAAAAACACCCAGACACACTCATACACAGCTGTATTAAAACACCCAGACACACACTCATACACAGCTATATAAAAACACCCAGACACACACTCATACACAACTGTATAAAAACACCCAGACACACACTCATACACAGCTGTATAAAAAAACACTCAGACACACACAGAGACATGCACACAAAAGACACATACACTTAACACAGCCATATTCACACATTTATATTTGCACCAGATACACACACGTACACAGATACAGTGGCAAGAAAAAGTATGTGAACCCTTTGTGATTACGTGGAGTTTTGCATGAATTGGTGATAAAATGTGCTCTGATCTTCATCTAAATCACAACAATTTGAAAAACACAGTCTGCTTAAAATAATACAACACAAACATTATATGTTTTCATGTGTTTATTGAACAGAACATGTAAACATTCACAGTGCAGGGTGGGAAAAGTATGTGAACCCCTAGCCTAATGACTTCTCCAAGAGGATGATGTTCATGTGTCCACGGTAAGACAGACTGTCTACAAATGGAGAAAGTTCAGCACTGTTGCTACTCTCCCTAGGCGTGGTCGTCCTGTAAAGATGACTGCAAGAGCACAGCGCAGAATGCTTATTGAGGTAAAGAAGAATCCTAGAGTGTCAGCTAAAGACTTACAGAAATCTCTGGCACATGCTAACATTTTTGTTGACACATCTACAATAAGGAAAACAATAAACAAGAATGGAGTACATGGGAGGACACCACGGAGGAAGGCATTGCTGTCCAAAAAGAATATTGCAGCATGTTTGAAGTTTTCAAAAGAGCACCTGGATGTTCCACAGCACTACTGGCAAAATATTCTGTGGACAGATGAAACCAAAATTGAGTTGTTTGGAAAAAACACACAACACGATCAGGGTTATCCAAAGAGATTCGAAAAGTCACCGCACGTTCGGTTACTTTTCGTCCTCTTCAATTCGGTTCCTTTTGCCGATTGCATTTCGGTGACCCTGCGGTGTATTCAGCAAACACCACAGGGTCCCCGAATTGCAAGGAAAAGCTGCCGCAAACCTGACGAAAACTAACCGAATGCACGCTGAAAACAAGCAAAAACATCTGGATTAACCTTCGAAGAAGCTGAACAGGAGCCGAACAGGAGCCGAACATGAGCCGAATCACACAGAGCCGAAGCAGCTGTGACGTAGAGGAGGCAGTGAATAAATTAGAAAAACCATTTGTATGAATCTGGGAAAATGAAAAGCTGTTTGCAAAGAAACTACTGAGCGAAAATGTCTGAAATTTTCACAGGAGGTCCAGGGAATGATAATAAAGAGGGCTGTTACAAAATAAATAAGTAAACTGAAAAAAAAAAAAAAAAAATCAGACTTTTAAAAAAAAAAAAAAATAATCAGAAAAATGCTTAAAGTATCCTAAAAAATCTATAAATAAAGAGACTTTTTGCTGCAGAATTTTATAATGAACGGTTTATTAGATATTGAATTAAAACAGGAATATTTTTAACATTGAAGCCTATGGGATTCTCCTGAATAAACTTGCCGAATTAAACCACCGAATGGCAGGGTATTAGGGGAACCTTTCACTGCTGGTTTGTGTTCTCTGAATAGCCGAAGCAGTGCTTTTTCATGGGGATTTCACTGCCCTCGAACAGGCACCGAACAGGCACCGTATGTTCAGGCAATTCGCCAGGATTTGGCGAATTGCCTGCTCTCTGAATAGCCGAATTTTCAGCATTCGGTTACCTTTCTCAAGCAATTCGGATCTCTTTGAATAACCCTGTATGTGTGGAGAAAAAAGGCACAGCACACCAACATAAAAACCTCATCCCCACTGTAAAACATGGCGGAGGGAGCATCATGGTTTGGGGCTGCTTTGCTGCCTCAGGGCCTGGACGGATTGTTGTCATTGATGGAAAAATGAATTCCAGAGTTTATCAAGACATTTTGTAGGAAAACGTAAGACCATCTGTTTGCCAACTGAAGCTCCGCAGAGGATGGGTGATGCAACAGGACAATGACCCAAAGCATACAAGTCATTCAACAAAAGAATGGCTTCAACAAAACAAAATACGCCTTCTGGAGTGGCCCAGTCAGAGTCCTGACCTCAACCCGATTGAAATGCTGTGGCATGACCTTAAGAGAGCGATTCACACCAGACATCCCAAGAATATTGCTACACTGAAACAGTTTTGTGAAGAGGAGTGGTCCAAAATTACTCCAGATCGTTGTCCAGGTCTGATCTGCAACTACAGGAAACGTTTGGTTGAGGTTATTGCTGCCAAAGGAGGGTCAACCAGTTATTAAGTCCAAAGGTTCACATATTTTTTCTACGCTGCACTGTGAATGTTTACATGTTCTGTTCAATAAACACATGAAAACATATAATGTTTGTGTTGTATTATTTTAAGCAGACTGTGTTTTTCAAATTGTTGCGACTTAGATGAAGATCAGAGCACATTTTATGACCAATTCATGCAAAACTCCACGTAATCCCAAAGGGTTCACATACTTTTTCTTGCCACTTTACACACATTTCACCCCTTGATGTGGAGGGGGTCTTCAGTCTTTGCCGATAATGTAGATTAACAGGGTTATTCAAAGAGATCTGAATGGCTGGAGAAAGGGAACCGAGCTAACCGGTGACTTTTCGAATCTCTTTGAATAACCCTGTAAGTGTTTTGCTGCAGAAACTGTGATTGAGTCACAATTGTTAGGTTTTGCACAGGGTTGGTCGGACGAATGGGGCCAAGTCTGAGCTGTTTGTACTCAATTATTGTATGGATAGTGTAAAACAAGTGGTTAGGGCGGGGGGGGGTCAAGTCCATGGGGAAAGCAGTTCCTGTTCTATTTTTGCAAAGGGAGCTGAGTTCCTATTGGTCTCACCCCATAAAGCTTGTATGTAAAGGTGTCCAATCATATCTATCCTGGTTAAGTCACAATAAACATAGGATTTATCATATATAGTTTTGCTAAAAGCCACATATATACATAAACAAACACGCGCTAGTTACCCCTTTACTAAAGAAACCATCCCTAGACCCCAACTCTCCATCCAACTACCACCCTGTATCCCTGCTTCCCTTCACATCAAAGCTCCTAGAAAAACTAGTCTTCAACCGCCTCTCCCTCTTCCTGTCCTCCAATTCCCTACTTGACCCCCTGCAATCTGGCTTCCGTCCCCTACACTCAACTGAAACTGCCCTCACCAAAGTCACCAACGACCTCCTAACTGCTAAAAAACACGGGCACTATTCTATTCTCATCCTGCTTGACCTCTCGGCTGCTTTTGACACTGTTGACCACCCCCTCCTTCTACAGACCCTCAACTCTCTGGGTCTCGGTGACACTGCACTCGCTTGGGTTGACTCCTATTTATCCAACAGGTCCTTCTGTGTGTCCTTTGCTGGTAACTCCTCCTCCTCATTGCCTCTATCTGTTGGTGTACCTCAAGGCTCTGTCCTTGGTCCTCTGCTCTTTTCCATCTACACCTCCTCTCTGGGCAAAATCATCAACAGCTTTGGCTTTAATTACCACCTCTACGCTGATGACACTCAGATCTACCTCTCTACCCCTGATCTCTCTCCCCCTGTCCTTTCAAAAGTCAGTGACTGTTTATCTGGCATCTCCTCCTGGATGGCCTCCCACCACCTAAAGATCAACATGTCAAAGACTGAGCTCCTACTTATTCCTCCCTCCAATGCCTCCCCACCTCCTGACTTCTCTTTCATGGTGGAGGGTATCACCATCTCCCCATCAAACCAAGTTCGCTGCCTTGGAGTTACACTTGACTCTGCTCTTTCCTTCATCCCCCACATCAAGTCTCTTTCCTCCTCCTGCCGATACCAACTGCGTAATATTTCCAGAATTCGGCCATTTCTTACCGCTGTCACCACAAAACAACTCATACACGCCCTGGTAATCTCCCGACTCGACTACTGCAATAATCTCTTATCTGGCCTCCCTCTGTCCTGCCTCTCCCCCCTACAATCCATCCTGAACGCCTCCGCCAGGCTAATTCACCTCACCCGCTGCTCTGTCTCTGCCGCTCCCCTCTGCGAGTCCCTTCACTGGCTCCCCATCCACTGCAGAATTAAGTTCAAAATCCTTATCCTTACCTACAAAACCCTCACTAACTCAGCTCCCCACTACCTGTCCTCACTAATCACCAAATACACCCCAGCCCGCTCCCTAAGGTCAAACAGTGACCTGCGCCTAGCTTCTCACCGCATCACCTCTTCCCATGATAGACTGCAGGATTTCTTACGCGCAGCCCCCACTCTCTGGAACGCTCTCCCTCGTACTGTCAGACTTTCCCTAACTTCTCTTCCTTCAAACGCTCCCTGAAAACATTCCTATTTAGGGAAGCCTACCACCCAACTCACTGACGCAACCATCAATCACTCTCACCTTACAGTCCTCTCCTCCTGTTTCCAACCCCAACCCTCCCAGATTGTGAGTTCCTACGGGAATAGGGCCCTCATCTCCTCCTGTACTGTTTGTCAAATGTTGTTCAATGTATTGTAACCCTGTCTATACTGTGCTTATTGTACAGCGCTGCGGAATATGCTGGCGCTTTATAAATAAAGAATAATAATAATAATAATAAATATATCAGATTTGTTTGTGTTTTTGTTTTAAGTGAGCGATGATAAATGTTAAATGGGAGACATAAACCTTGGTCTCACACTTCTTTTTGTAGGGCTTGACCCCTGGTTTAGGCTGTGAATAGGCTTCTAAGTCATCATGGAGTGTTAGGTGACCTCTGTCCAGCTTTAGCCTCAGGCTTTACACTAGCTCAGGCTTTTGGTACTTTTCTGAGGCTTCTAGGAATATCTTGTTCGTTCACAACACCTGCGGCACTTCTTTAAATCACTCAGAAAACATGCTGCCACATATCCAGCCCGTGTTTCTGCAGCACCGAACGCCTCATCATTGATAGAAAAAGATCAGATCTGGCACTGCATACATTGTTTCACCTCGCCGAGGTATTAGAAAGCTCATGATATATTTATAGCTGCTTAACACATCTCAATAAACAGAATTTAATTGGAATCCATTGTAAACGCAGTGGGCGATGGCAGATGTCATTGTTTGAGGAGCTGCTGTGTGGAGTTTAGGGATGGGCTGCTGGTTTGAATCGGTTCGAAGTTCGATCCAAATATCGGCTGTTCGAAAATTCAAGAACTTCGAACTTTTTGTAGACGTTCGCAAAAAAATCCAAAAAATGCTTAAAAGATCCTAAGGCTAGGGTCAGACTAACGCATTTTTCGCGTTGTCCGTGAAAAAATGCGTTCGAACGAATGGATGTATTTTTTCACGGAATACGCGATAGCGGTCACACGATGCGCATTTTCGTCCGTGATTTTGTACGGTTATCAATAAAACACTTTTTGCGTCTGGACGTTATGTTGGCCGGACATTAGCAGCGTCTGACCTCTCCTAATCACGCAAACACGCCGCTAGCGGACGCAGCGCACTCTGTACGTCCGTACTAGCGGTTTGACGTTCTCGAAAAAAATGCGTTCGTTTGCCATTTGCGTTGCGCGGCCGCACTTTTGTGCGGCTGTTCTTCGTATGCTGCCCGGCATTGGACGTCATTTGCTGCTAGCGCGGCCGTGATTTAGTGCGGCTAAACGCACCTTAATACTGCGCTCGTCTGACCTTAGCCTAAAAAATCTAGAAATAATGAGGCTCTTTACTGCAGAATATAATAATAAACGGTTTATTAGAGATTGGTTTAAAACAGGAAATTTTTAACATTGAAGCCTATGGGACATAAACAATTCCCACACCTTGTTGCTCAAACATTTCCCACACCTCGTTGCTCAAACATTTCCCACACCTCGTTGCTCAAACATTTCCCACTCGTTGCTCAAACATTTCCCACAGCTTCAAATCGCGTTTAAACATGAGCAAAAGCGGTAAAAATTAGCTTAGCGCACAGCGGTGAAATGGCTCGGCACTATGCAGTGAAAGGGTTAAAAAATTTTTTTTTTTTTTTATTGTTTCCTGTCCCCCAGGGCAGTACCCGGACCCCCATAAACCTTTTATGGCCAATATCTTGCATATATGCCCTCTTGGAGGGGACCTTAATTTTTGAACTTTCGATCCCCATTGACTCGCATTGTGTTCGAATCGGGTTCGAGTTCGTGGTCAAACTTTTTTGGATGTTCGAGTTCGAATGCAAACCGAACACGGGGGTGCTCAGCCCATCACTAGTGGAGATGATACGGTCTCCATAACGTGTAGAACCTGTTTCCTGTGAAGTGGATACATTTGTATCAGGGTCGTGGTACCAGGATTGGCAGGAAGAGCCCAGGTGCAGGGGCACAGGAGCACAAACAAGCAGGTTGTGGTGCAAATCAGGTGGTTTATTCGCAGGCAGGTGATACACTGCAGGCAGGTGATGCACGGCAGGCAGGTGATACACGGCAGGCAGGTGATACACGGCAGGCAGGTGATGCACGGCAGGCAGGTGATGCACGGCAGGCAGGTGAAACACGACAGGCAGGTGATGCACGACAGGCAGGTGATGCACGACAGGCAGGTGATGCACGACAGGCAGGTGATGCACAGAAGGCAGGTGATGCACGGCAGGCAGGTGATACAGGGCAGGCAGGTGATGCACGGCAGGCAGGTGATACACGGCAGGCAGGTGATACACGGCAGGTAGGTGATACATGGCAG
Source organism: Leptobrachium leishanense (assembly GCA_009667805.1). Taxonomy (NCBI): domain Eukaryota; kingdom Metazoa; phylum Chordata; class Amphibia; order Anura; family Megophryidae; genus Leptobrachium; species Leptobrachium leishanense. Next base: position 10,877,314 of record CM019068.1, on the reverse strand, counting down.
GCATAAGATGCACAGGGCAGGCATGTGGTGAATGCTGCACGGCAGGCAGGGTGATGATCAGGTGATACAGGCAGGCAGGTGATGCACGCAGGCAGGTGATGCATGGAAGGCAGGTGATACACGGCAGGCAGGTGATACAGGGCAGGCAGGTGGATACTGATACGGCAGGCAGGTGATTGCAGGCAGGTGCACGGGCAGGTGATGCACGGAAGGCAGGTGATGAGGTGATAGCAGGTGGCAGGCAGGTGATGCAGGCAAGGTGCAGGCAGGTGATACACGGCAGGCAGGTGATACAAGGCAGGCAGGTGAAACACGACAGGCAGGTGATGCACGGCAAGCAGGGGATGCACGACAGGCAGGTGATGCACGGCAGGCAGGTGATGCACGGAAGGCAGGTGATGCACGGCAGGCAGGTGATGCACGGCAGGCAGGTGATACAGGGCAGGCAGGTGATGCACGGCAGGCAGGTGATACACGGCAGGTAGGTGATACATGGCAGGCAGGAGATGCACGGCAGGCAGGTGATGCACAGCAGGCAGGTGATGCACAGCAGGCAGGTGATACACGACAGGCAGGACTATTTATGTTACCCAAGGTGCTGTTGTCCCCATTCATTGTTGCCGCATTGATTAAGTTACCTTAGTGAAACAATGTTGCAATCCATGATCTAAAGTATGTGGACCTCACCTTCTCTTGGCTCCTCCTCCTGATACAACCCTAAATTCTGATTCCTCTATTACCCATCTGTCACTCTATGACCAATGGGCTCAAATGTGATGAAAATATTTGTTACACTGGATTCTGTCTCCACGTATTTGTTTTTCTCCTGTCATTGTTGCTGGTTCTGGCAATGAAGACATAGCCCACTGAAGCTTGTAATTTACCGGCACGGTCATGGTGGTGGTGAGGGGTTCATATCTCCCGAATTATGATGGCTGTTACATCTTTCTGAATCACAAACTCCAGTTTTTGCAGGACTCTTACCGCGGCCACCTTTCATCACGGCATTTAATATCCAGCCACATGTCCTAAATATCATATTTCTGCGGCATGCATAATGCATGACCCCCCGCAGCGCTCTGCGTGTTTCTGCGCTGCGCACGGAAACCTTGTTAAAGATTTACTTCTTTTGGATCCGATGACTGAAATTTTGAATATTTAAAAAAAATCACACTTCTAAAGGAGGTCAAATTAATGCTATTACAACACGCCGCCTTCTGAATCTGATACACAGTGTGTGTGTTTACAAATACAGAGAAACAAGTAAGAATTACATCTAGAGTTTTTAAAATAAATACATATTGGGAATTAATCAGCGAACATAACGCGGTTACCGTCAGGAGTTACATGTTACCTGCCGGTATCAATGTTATTCACATTTAAAAAATAAAAAATAATAATTAACAAACAAACAGTATCTTACCGGAATGATGCCATAAAAAAGTCACGTTAAAAAAAAAGGAGAAAACCAGACATTATAAAAAAAGACACATAAAATAACCCGCACATCCCACTTTAAAAAAAGTATTGTTTGAAAAAAGCTGCATCAAAAAAAAAAGGATGTGTGTCCCAGCAGAGTCACTAAAGTCTCCGCGATCTCCTGAAGTGCCGGCTCAATGAATTGCTGGCAACACCAAGCTGGCCGTTCAGGGCTTATCGTGGAGAGCGGGTAGGCTGAAGCGCAGACCACCTGCTCCCCATCTAACACCCCTATGGCCCTTAAGGGGTTAATAGCATAGGGGGACCCTGGGTTTGCCCTATGGACTATTAACCCCATCCTCCCTTTACACTCCCAGTCTCAAAGTAAAGTAATCCCCCAAAAATAAATTAAATATCTCCTTATTAACTCCGTATTAACCCGATACTAGCTAAGGTCTTAACACCCTATTAACCTTTTACTAACCCAAACATTAGACATGTGCTTTCGTTTTAGTACTAAAACGATATAGTCCGAATTTTGGGATAATTTAGTTTTAGTATGACTCAAGAGATACGAAACTGCTCAGTCCAAAAAAAGAAAGAAACTAGTTTCAGTCCTTTTTGTGATATTACATTGATGAGTGAAGGAGACCAGTATTGAACGCAACATCGCAAAGCTACAGAAAAGGTTTGTATGTGTAATCCTTCCCAACCCCTACCCGTAAATCTGACAGTGATAGAGCTCCAGAATACTCACTCACAGCACAGACAGCCAGCACAGGAGAGGAAACCTTTACTTAACCCTTGCATGTCTATGAGGCAGACAAGATGATAAAAGAAGCTGGAGAAGGAAAACATTCAAATAAATCACACTGAAAGCTAATGACAGAGGAGGGCTGGATAGTAAAAACCCCTTTATAACAAGCAGCGCTGGAAGAAGAGAGGGACTTTATAAAACGTGTGTTATCTCCCCTCCCGCTCTGCATAATAGGGGCTTAGGTCTGATACATTTTATATTATCCAGGAGCACTATCCCCCTTTCCTCATCTATAATACACGTTTTATATAATGTCCCTCTCCTCTCCCAGTGCTGCTTGTTATAAAGTTTTTTTTTTTTACGTCTGATACATTTAGTATCCAGTTCTCACAGTTACTCTGTCATTATGAGCCTTCAGTGTGATTTATTTGAATGTTTTCCCTAGATTTAAAGTGCTTTATTTTATTATAAAAATAAATTTGCACCAGTCATCTCTTCTCTGAGCTTTCAGACCAATTTACGTTAATATTTTCCCTCTCCTCTGCTTTTATATTCCTGTCTGTCTCCCCCACAGAGATACAAAATTTAAGTAAAAGTTCCCTCTGCTGTGCTGGATAAGCATTGCATTCCGAAGTTCTGCACCCTCCACATACCAATGCAGTAGGATGTTCTATACAGAGAGGGGCATTAATTAATGCAGCAGGATGTTCTATACATTATACATAGAAGGGTATTAATGCAGGAGGATGTTATATATATTATACAGAGAAAGGTATAAATTGAGGAGGATGTTCTATACAGAGAGGGACATTAATTCAGGAGGATATTCTATACATTATACAGAGAGGGTTATTAATTAATGCAGGAGGATGTTATCTACATTATACAGAGAGAGGTATTAATTAATGCAGGAGGATGTTCTATACATTATACAGAGAGGAGCCTTTTTTTTAGCCCTTTAAATCCAGTGGCTGTGAGCGCTGAGATTGGCTGCTTGTTATATTATCTCTCAGTACAATGTATCAGGCTCAGCTGTTACAGTAACTAACTGTAACAGCGCTCAGAGTTTCAGTAAAACAAGGAAATAATATTGTTATAACCTCTTATATATAAAAATATTATTTACTAGTTTTACTGAAACTCTGAGCGCTGTGATGAGCAGCAGTCAGTTACTGTAACAGCTTTGCCTGACACATTGTGCTGAGAGTGAGTGATACTGTAACAAGCAGCGATCTCAGCCCTCTGAGGAGCCACTACAATAGTAATTGTATCCACTGGTTTTCGGATGAAAGAAATTAGTTTTCATACTAAAGAACTGAAAACGAATTTCTTTAGCAACTAAATAAATTGCATTTTAGGACTAATCCATTAGTTCAAAACGAAATTTTGTGCTGTGCACATGTCTACCAAACATAATGAACATAAATACCTTAAATCATGGAAAGCTACATCCTAATAAGTGGTGGGGGGGTGCACGATCTAATAGCAGGTGCTAGGACATCTTTTTATCCCCATTGTTAGGTCCGCAAGTTCCCTGTCATTTCATCTTACAGAATAAAGTGATACATTGTATTTCCCTGCTTGTAAAATATTAGGGGTTATTCAGAGAGAGTCAATCTGGTTCCAGTGAGTTTCCCCGTTCGGTGCCGTTTTGTGGCCATTCGGCTATTCAGAGAACAGGAAGTTCGAAAAATTTGGGCAGCAAGTACAGTGCCTCTTTGACAGCAGTGAAATCCCCCATAGAGAAGCAATGGTTAATCTATTCATAGACACTGAACAGCAGTGAAAAGTTGCCAAAGTGCCCGGCTGTTCGGTGTTTTCAGTCAACAGGTTTATTCAGGCGAATCCCATAGGCTTCAATGTAAAAAATATTCCCGTTTTTATACAACATCTAATAAACCGTTTATTATTTTAATCTGCAGCGAAAAGTCTCTTTACTTGTAGATTTGTTTTAGAATCTTTTAGGCATTTTTCAGCAATTTTTTTCCTTTTTTTTTAAAAAAGCTTTTTTCCATTTTTCTGTAAGAGACCGTTTTTATTATTATTCATAGGATCTTATATGTAAATTCCAGACATTTTCGTTTGGTATTTTTTTTTGCAGTGTTTAAATTTTGACACTTTCAATCGTATTGTTTTTTAGGTTTTTTTACCCATCTGGCAGCTTGTCGGCTTTCTCCTGCGGCTGGTTGGTGCTGTGCTTGGTGGCTAAGTTTGACCGCCCTCTGGCGTGTTTGCGGCGGATGTTTGGCGGGTTGGTGGCAGTGGGCGACGGGTTTGCGGCAGTGGCCAGCGGGTTTGCAGCAGGTTGGCGGTGGCATACGTTTGCCAATTTCCTGCACTCCGAGGACCCTGCGGTAAATGCTGAATTCACCGCAGGGTGGGGAACTTTGATTCCCCGGAGTGCGGGGAACGAGAGAGCATCGAAATGTCAGCAATATTTCTTTGCTCTCTGAATAACCCCCACTGTCTTGTTAATGAGAGGTCGGAGCACAATGAGCACAATGAGCACAATGAGCACACTGTTTCAGGCTGACACGGTAATGTTAGGAGAGCCCAGGTCAAATATTTTCCCTCGGCCATCGTGGTTCGTTTTCCTGCGCTAGTTCCCGGATTCTCCCCTCTGCAATAAGCGCTGAATAAATGTCAGCTCTTAATTTCTCCCAACAGACGACACTGGTCATATTGGGTTAAGCAGACACTGGTCATATTGGGTTAAGCGGGCGATACTGGTCATATTGGGTTTAGCGGGCGACACTGGTCATATTGGGTTAAGCAGGTGACACGGGTCATATTGGGTTAAGCAGACACTGGTCATATTGGGTTAAGCAGGTGACACGGGTCATATTGGGTTAAGCAGACACTGGTCATATTGGGTTAAGCAGGTGACACGGGTCATATTGGGTTAAGCAGGTGACACGGGTCATATTGGGTTAAGCAGGTGACACGGGTCATATTGGGTTAAGCGGGCGACACTGGTCATATTGGGTTAAGCGGGCGACACTGGTCATATTGGGTTAAGCAGGTGACACGGGTCATATTGGGTTAAGCGGGCGACACGGGTCATATTGGGTTAAGCGGGTGACACTGGTCATATTGGGTTAAGCGGGCGACACTGGTCATATTGGGTTAAGCGGGCGACACGGGTCATATTGGGTTAAGCGGGTGACACTGGTCATATTGGGTTAAGCGGGTGACACTGGTCATATTGGGTTAAGCGGGCGACACTGGTCATATTGGGTTAAGCGGGCGACACGGGTCATATTGGGTTAAGCGGGTGACACTGGTCATATTGGGTTAAGCGGGCGACACTGGTCATATTGGGTTAAGCAGGTGACACGGGTCATATTGGTTAAGCGGGCGACACGGGTCATATTGGGTTAAGCGGGTGACACTGGTCATATTGGGTTAAGCGGGCGACACTGGTCATATTGGGTTAAGCAGGTGACACGGGTCATATTGAGTTAAGCAGGTGACACGGGTCATATTGGGTTAAGCAGGTGACACGGGTCATATTGAGTTAAGCAGGTGACACGGGTCATATTGGGTTAAGCGGGTGACACGGGTCATATTGGGTTAAGCGGGTGACACGGGTTATATTGAGTTAAGCAGGTGACACGGGTCATATTGGGTTAAGCGGGTGACACGGGTCATATTGGGTTAAGCGGGCGACACGAGTCATATTGGGTTAAGCGGGCGACACGAGTCATATTGGGTTAAGCGGGCGACACGAGTCATATTGGGTTAAGCGGGCGACACGAGTCATATTGGGTTAAGCGGGCGACACTGGTCATATTGGGTTAATCAGACTCTCTGGTCATATTGGGTTAATCAGACTCTCTGGTCATATTGGGTTAAGCAGACACGGTTCATATTGGGTTAAACGGGCGACACTGGTCATATTGGGTTAAACGGGCGACACTGGTCATATTGGGTTAAGCGGGCGACACTGGTCATATTGGGTTAATCAGACTCTCTGGTCATTTCATCCTCTTTTAATTTGGTACGGAATCAGATAACAACATTTAACATCCCAGCCTACCCAGACATCCCGGCACCCAGGGCTGGACTGGGACAAAAAAATGGCCCTGGACTTCTTCCAGACGGGCCCACTTGTAACGGTTATACTTTATTCTCTTATTATTTCCTGTAATGTAACTTCTGTGATTACACATTACGTGGTCACATGGAAATATTTTTATTTACTCATCCCTGGATCCGCAGCATCTAATTAACTCCTTACGATCGCGACGTTTCCCGTCTCTGGCAGTGAACGTATGAAGCTCGATTATAAAGAACTGTGACAAATTAATATTCATAATAAAGACGTGGGGGGGCGGAGCGGATGAATAATAAATATCCTCAGCCACAGCGATTCTGAATAATGAATTAAAAGAAAATCTGCCGTTTGATTGGGAAAAGTGAAAGCTTTAAAGAGCAAACACATGAAAGGGGCTTTCCTTTGGATCGTGGATAAAGGATGCCATGACAGGTTCAACGTAGAATGAGTGATACCTGCGGGATGGAAGCAGGACCTTTGGCTCAGGGTGCTTCACTTATAATGTGAATTAATCAGTCAGAAGAATAGTCTCCATCCAACATCAACCATTGGCTGCGCATCGCACTTGCACACAGAATAAAATGTGTCCCACCAGGGCCGGCCCAAGACACAGTGCTGCCTGGCTCCAGGGATGAAATACTGCCCCCTCCAAAAAAAGCATGCGCCTTGCATGAGCGTTTCACAGAATGCCAAGTAATGAAAATAAAAGGAATGTGCAGTGTGTATGAGTGTATCACAGAACTCCACAGCAATAAAACTCACAGTAATGTGCAGTGTGTATGAGTGTATCACAGAGCTCCACAGCAATAAAACTAACAGTAATGTGCAGTGTGTATGAGTGTATCACAGAACTCCACAGCAATAAAACTCACAGTAATGTGCAGTGTGTATGAGTGTATCACAGAACTCCACAGCAATAAAACTCACACTCATACACACTGCACATTACTGTATCAAAGAGCTCCACAGCAATAAAAGTCACAGTAATGTGCAGTGTGTATGAGTGTATCAAAGAGCTCCACAGCAATAAAACTCACAGTAATATGCAGTGTGTATGAGTGTATCACAGAGCTCCACAGCAATAAAACTCAGTGATATGCAGTGTGTATGAGCATATCACAGAATCCACAGCAATAAAACTCAAAGTAAGGTGCCGTGTACATAGTGGAGGCCCAAAATGCTTCCCCTGGCAAAGTGCTGCCTGGAGCCATGGCTCCATCCGGCCCCATGGATGGAACGTCCCTGTCTCCCACCCCATGTGTCCATCATTTGTGCAACCTGCCATATATTGGTGGGAGACTGGGAGTGGACACATGTCCACCTACTATGTCTTTTACCCCCCCTCCTGGCGTTCTTTAGACAAAACCCTATTTGTACGACAACATTCACAGGGCTACTAGATATGAACTTAGCGGCAGAATCGAGAGAAGGAGCCGCGTGAGCTTGTTATCCCATATGGTCATAATGAGAGAAATATAGTAAATAATATTTTTACTTAAAAAAGGGGAAAGAAAGAAAGAACAAAAGGATGGAGTAGAGGTAACATCACTGCTCTATAACCATGAAGAGAGACTTTGGAGACACAGGTTCGATCCCGGCATGAGCACCTCTCCAGTAAGTGTCCTTGGGCAAGACACCTAACGGTACATACTCGCCACCCAGGACATACTGAAAATGAGAGAAATCTCAATGTATCCTTCCTGGTAAAATCCTTACTCAAAAAAAAAAAAGTAAGAAAGATTCACCAATACTTCAATGAAAATTTAAACAATAACATATCAAACCCCAGAAAGTTTTGGAAAATCATAACATACAAGCACCCCCCAGCCACTCCCAACCAGCTGCTTTAAAAGTAAACAACCAAACTGTACAACACCCCATAGATGTAGCAAATGCTTTTAATAATTATTTTGTTGGATGCGCCACCACCCTCATTGCTAAGCTAGGAAATGAAACGCAATCAGAAAGGCCGCACGCAGGTCAGGACCCACCAACAGTGCAAAAACCCCGTAACCCAGACATATTCAGTTTTAGGCATGTGCCTGTCAGTGCCATCACTAAACTTCTCCGTAACCAAAAAATGAAATACCAGTCTGGACCTGATCAAATCCCAGCAATGCTGCTGAAAATCAGTGCACCAGCAATTGCTAAACCTGTCGCAACCCTGATTAATGAATCACTGGCGACTGGATACATACCCAAACTCTGGAAGACTGCAAGGGTGGTACCTATCCATAAAAGTGGAGACAATACTTTGGTATCCAACTACCGCCCAATATCACTGCTCCCTGTAATGTCAAAAATTCTGGAAAAATGTGTCTACACTCAATTACGTGATTATTATCAGTATCAGAACTATTTAACCCCAGATCAATCAGGCTTTCGTCCAAACCATTCAACTACAACTGCCCTTTTCAAAGTTTGTAATGATATCCAAGCGGGCATGGAACAAGGAAATCTAACTGGAGCATCTTCCTTGATTTTGCCAAGGCTTTTGACACAGTAGACCATGGCATCCTATTACAAAAACTTAAAACCTCTGGTATTGGTGATAGTACGTTAACCTGGTTCCAATCATATGTGTCTGATAGGTCTCAATTTGTGTCCATTTCTGACAGCACTTCCCTTCCCCTCCCAGTCACGTGCGGTGTACCACAAGGCTCAATACTCGGCCCCCTGCTATTCACAATATTCATAAACGATCTGCCCAATGTCTGCAAAGCTTCAACTGTACACATGTACGCAGACGACACCGTAATCTATACCAGCAAACCAAATCTCCCACAGCTGGAGGCCGTGCTGCAAGAACAATTCACAGGTAGAAAAGTGGATCGCAAATAACAAACTTTTTCTAAATACTGACAAAACGGTTACAATGCTCTTTGGAACCGCACCTAAACTACACAAATTGCAAACACCCCATCTATGTGTTGGGACAAAATCAAATGGCACACTGACCACAGTCACCTCTCTCAAATACCTAGGTATGTGGTTAGACCCTAATCTATCTTTTGGCCCCCACATCGAAAAACTCTCATCTAAACTTTACCCCAAACTAGGTGCCCTGTACAGAAACAAATCCTGCCTGAGCACCGCGGTAAGAAAGCAGATTGTACAACAAATGCTTATGCCAGCCATTGAATACGGAGATGTAGTGTATGCAGCCGCCCCGCAAACGCACCTTCATAAACTTACTACATTGTATAACTCATTCTGTCGCTTTGTGCTACAATGTAACTACATGACCCACCATTGTGACATGTTAAAAGAACTAAACTGGCCATCGCTGGAATCTAGACGCACCCTTCACCTTTCCTACCTGGTGTTTAAGAGCTTTTCTGGGAAGCTACCACCCTACCTGAATATGCTGCTTCCCCCGGCAGTTCCCTCATCCTATAACCTCAGATCCAGGACCAGCACCTTACTTGCAATACCGCAGTACAAAAAGAAAATGGCTCGATCCTCATTTTCCTACAGAGCGCCGCAAATATGGAATAACCTCCCAGACGCCGTCAAATCTTCCCCCAGTCTAAAGTCCCTTAAGACTTCCCTATTAACATACATCAATACGAAATGCACCTGTAAACATGTAACATAATGACTTTATTTCCTCCATATTTATTTTTCTGTTAATCTGTGTATTTGGTCTTGTGTTAATATCTTGCATTTTACTATTTTGTATTTCTGTAACCACTCAATGTTCTCGAACCCAGGACATACTTGAAAACGAGAGAAATCTCAATGTATCCTTCCTGGTAAAATCCTTTATAAATAAATAAAATAAATAAATAAATAAATGTACAGTAAGCATGTGAAATAATCCGCAGGCTGGCGCCGCCTGTAACTTGGTCCGGTGGTTATTGGTCGCCCGCAGACAGAGCCCGGTCACTGTGGATAAAACGCACATTATCGCAATACGTCACCATGTGGCGGCTCCAGCAGGTAACTGGCATTTTCCAGACTGCACAGATGACACTTACAGAACACATTGTGTGTAATGAGCCGCGCGGAGGACACAATGAAACAACCAAAATACCTCTTCAGAGCATCAATTTAACGCCTTGGTAAACAGCCACCAGTAATGTTATTCCTCAGCTTTTTTTTTCCTTAATATCTTTCATTTTTAACCCTCCGTTATATAAACGCTGTCACGCGGAGCTCACACATCGGGAAAATGCTAAACTCTGTCTGATATGGAAGTTGTGTTTGCAGATCTGGGGTGGGGGGGGGTCACTAAAATACATCTTCCATATGAATACACATGTATCCGTTTATAGAAAATCACTAGAAATCTAAGCACCATGCAACACGCCCAGGGGGAGTCAGGGTGAATTCCACTCCAGTCATGGTACACCCCATCCAGCTCCTCGCAAGTCCAACGAGGCTTAATCACCTCGTGTAAAACACATTCTAAACATACATGCTTTTAATGTCAGGGTGTTTATCTTTATGTTTTTATCATGCTCCCGGGGGTCCCCTCGGTGGTCGGGGGCCGGCAGCGCCATCCTCGCTGCTCGCTGGCCGCTGAATGATACTGCCGGCTCCCGAGGCCAATGACATGATGCCCGCCGGATTCAAAAAGCTGGGAAGTTCATTTATTATCATTATTATTATTGTCATCATTTATATAGCGCCAACAGTTTCCGCAGCGCTTTACAATAACCAAAGGGAGCGAGATACAGATAAACGGACATAGGATGGAGGCAATAGGTGTAGAGGGCTCTGCTCATAGGAGTTTACAATCTAGAGGGATTGGGGTTGAGGAAGACAAGAGGAGTTTTACTGGACGGCAGGATCATTAGTGCCAGTGGTTTGGGAATGGTGGGGCCATAGAAGCAGCTTCAATCTTGTGTGAGTAGGTGAGCAGAGAGATGAGTTGCGTCAGTGATGCGGGACAATAATCTGAAGAGATGGGTTTTGAGGGATTTCTTGAAGGCCTGAAGGTCAGGGGAGAGTTTGATAGGACGAGGAAAGTCATTCCACAGGACCGGAGCCGCGCGTGAGAGGTTTTGGAGGCGAGAATTGTCCGTTTGGGTGTAGACAGATAACAAGAGGAGATCACCCGCTGACCTGAGTTGTCTAGATGGGAAGTGCTTGTGGAGTGACGAAGACATGTAGGGAGGAGTTGAGTTATTGAGTAATTTGAACCTGAGCGTCAGTATTTTAAACTGTATCCTGGAACGTACAGGAAGCCAATGGAAGGACCAGCAGAAGGGGGAGGTACAAGAAACCAATGGAGGGACCGGCAGAGGGGGGGAGGTACAGGAAGCCAATGGAGGGACTGGCAGAGGGGGGACTACAGGAAGCCAATGGAGTGACTGGCAGAGGGGGGAGGTACAGGAAGCCAATGGAGGGATCGGCAGAGGGGGGAGGTACAGGAAGCCAATGGAGGGAGGTACGCGAGGTGCGTCTGGTGAGAAAAATAAGCCTGGCTCCTGCATTCATTACAGATTGCAAAGGGGCGATACGGGAGTTGGGGCCTATAAGAAGTGAGTTGCAGTAATCAAGTCGTGTCTTATTGTCCTTTCGAGGTTCCCACCATAAAGAGCCTTCTTGTTCATCAAATTACTGATTAACTGTGTATTGACCCTGGCTCTGTTCTAACCACTCTCTTGTCCTTAACCTTTGCTATTCCTGTTTTACCATGCATTTACCTCCTCCTCCACCTCCTCCTACTGGACGCTCAAGTGAAATCCATCAAGAATCCATTCCACAGATAATTGAGGCTCTTCAGCAGGCGATGGGACAAGTCAAGTGAGGCACAAAATAGGTCTGTCCCGTCACGCAGTCACTGATTACATGACATTCACAAGTGACAGTCTTAAGTGGACGCTTAGAGTTGACTCCTGGAATTTTATCCAAGATCCCCCTACGCCATCACGATCCCTAATTCCTGTGTCTCCTCTCTCCACAGGTAGGCATTATCACCCATCATCCAGACACCCACAGCTCAACTGAACCCCTGCATACTTTTGCTGGTAGGCATTATCACCCATCATCCACAGACACCCACATTATAACGTTTCCTTGGGTTTTTTTTCTGTTTTTTTTATTTATTTTTGTTTTCTCCACCATTTGCTTTGCTAATTAGCATGTGAATCTCCTGCCCTATTGACACAGCCCATCTAGCTTCAGCTGTTGACTTTTTAACTGCCTGATTGCAATCAGACTGCCCTATATAACCACTCAGACTGGCTCCATTTGAGCCAGGCTCTTGTGACATTCACAAGTGACAGTCTTAAGTGGACGCTTAGAGTTGATTCCTGGAGTTGCGGGACTGGAGGAAGGAACTGCAAGGCCCAATTTTACTCTGGGTAAACGCAAGTCTATATCATGCTTTCTCTCACGCTTCTCCTCTTTACTTCTACCTTTCTCCTTAAATGGAACTCCTGCCCCTCTACCACCGACCCCTACACTATCTGCATCTCTCCCTCCCTCCTCTCGTCCCACATGATGGCCTCGCATGAGCTCCTTTGTTTCCTCAGAACATGGTCTCCCTCTAACTCTCGTGCTGCCAATCACTCCCACAAATCCCATTCCCACCTTCTCTTTCTCACCCTCCTGCTGTTACTCTATTCAGGTGACATATCCCCTAACCCTGGCCCCACAACACATTAAATACTTACCTCTCATCCTATCTCCATCGCACATAAATCACCTCCCTGCAAGCCCAGCAACCTCATTCCCATCATCCCTCAGCGCCTGTCCTCTTTCTCCTGCGCCCTCTGGAACGCTCGCTCTGTGTGCAACAAACTCACAGCCGTCCATGACCTCTTCCTTTCAAACTCCTTCAACCTCCTAGCTTTAACTGAAACCTGGCTAACTCCCTCTGACACGGCCTCCGTTGCTGCTCTCTCACATGGCGGTCTACACTTGAGCCATACCCCCAGACCGGGTGAGAGAAATGGTGGCGGGGTCGGCTCCTGCTCTCTCCCACCTGCACCTACCAGCATCTCCCTCCACCTCCATCCCTCTCCTTCTCCTCCTTCGAGACACACTGCATCCGCCTGTCTCTCCTCTGGCTCTCAGGGTGGCAGTCATCTACCGCCCACCGGGACCAACCTCCCAGTTCTTTGACCACTTTGCTACCTGGCTTTCTCACTTTCTGTCTTCTAATCTTCCATGCCTAATTCTCGGGGACTTCAACATTCCCATTGACGATCCTTCCGCTCCTGCTGCCTCCAAACTTCTTTCACTCACGTCCTCCCTTGGACTCACACAATCCTCCCTCCTCCCTACCCACCGCGATGGTCACGTTATTGACCTGGTCTTTTCCAACCTCTGCTCCATTTCTGAGTTCAAAATGTCGCCCTTTCCCCATCTCTGACCACCACCTTCTCTCTTTCAACCTATCTGGACTTCCTAAACACCCTGCTCCCCCACCCCGCACACACACTCGCAGAAATCTACATGCTGTGGACCCCCATCAATTCTCCAACCTACTTCACCACCTCCCTCATACCTCATCCTTCACCTGCCCTGATGCTGCCACTAATCACTACAACACTACGCTTATCTCTGCTCTAGACACTCTTGCTCCTCTTCGACTCTGCAAGGCCCCACGCCGCCAGCTTCAGCCCTGGCACACCCTCCAGACATGCTACCTGCAAAGATGCTCCCGCACCGCAGAGCGTGCCTGGAGGAAATCCCGCTCTGAAGCTGATTGTGTTCACTTCAAGTTTATTCTCCGGTCATACACCTCTGCCCTCCACTTGGCCAAACAATCCTTCTTCTCATCTCTTATATCTACGCTGTCCTCCAACCCTAAACGGCTCTGGTCCACCTTCAACACCCTCCTCCACCCACCTGCACCTCCCCCCTCAGCTGCCTTCAACGCTCAAGACCTGGCAGATTTCTTCCTCAATAAAACTCTATCAGAAGCAACATCCCAACACAAGATAGTTATCTGCCACCTCCACTCCCACAGGTCCCCTCTGCCACCCTCTGCCACTTCCTCCCAGCCACTGAGGAGGAAGTCAATTCCTTATTGTCCTCCTCACATCTCACCACATGCCCGCTCGACCCCATTCCCTCACATCTAATTCCTCCCCTCTCTCCTCCTCCCTCCCCCTGCTCACACACATCTTCTTCACCTATCTCTCTCCACTGGCTCCTTTCTATCCGCCTTCAAACACGCGCTAGTTACCCCTTTACTAAAGAAACCATCCCTAGATCCCAACTCTCCATCCAACTACCGCCCTGTATCCCTGCTTCCCTTCACATCAAAGCTCTTAGAAAAACTAGTCTTCAACCGCCTCTCCCTCTTCCTGTCCTCCAATTCCCTACTTGACCCCCTGCAATCTGGCTTCCGTCCCCTACACTCAACTGAAACTGCCCTCACCAAAGTCACCAACGACCTCCTAACTGCTAAAAAACACGGCCACTATTCTATTCTCATCCTGCTTGACCTCTCGGCTGCTTTTGACACTGTTGACCACCCCCTCCTTCTACAGACCCTCAACTCTCTGGGTCTCGGTGACACTGCACTTGCTTGGGTTGACTCCTATTTATCCAACAGGTCCTTCTGTGTGTCCTTTGCTGGTAACTCCTCCTCTTCATTGCCTCTATCTGTTGGTGTACCTCAAGGCTCTGTCCTTGGTCCTCTGCTCTTTTCCATCTACACCTCCTCCCTGGGCAAAATCATCAACAGCTTTGGCTTTAATTACCACCTCTACGCTGATGACACTCAATCTACCTCTCTACCCCTGATCTCTCTCCCCCTGTCCTTTCAAAAGTCAGTGACTGTTTATCTGGCATCTCCTCCTGGATGGCCTCCCACCACCTAAAGATCAACATGTCAAAGACTGAGCTCCTACTTATTCCTCCCTCCAATGCCTCCCCACCTCCTGACTTCTCTATCACGGTGGAGGGTATCACCATCTCCCCATCAAACCAAGTTCGCTGTCTTGGAGTTACACTGGACTCTGCTCTTTCCTTCATCCCCCACATCAAGTCTCTTTCCTCCTCCTGCCGATACCAACTGCGTAATATTTCCAGAATTCGGCCATTTCTTACCGCTGTCACCACAAAACAACTCATACACGCCCTGGTAATCTCCCGACTCGACTATTGCAATAATCTCTTATCTGGCCTCCCTCTGTCCCGCCTCTCCCCCCTACAATCCATCCTGAACGCCTCCGCCAGGCTAATTCACCTCACCCGCCGCTCTGTCTCTGCCGCTCCCCTCTGCGAGTCCCTTCACTGGCTCCCCATCCACTGCAGAATTAAGTTCAAAATCCTTATCCTTACCTACAAAACCCTCACTAACTCAGCGCCCCACTACCTGTCCTCACTAATCACCAAATACACCCCAGCCCGCTCCCTAAGGTCAAACAGTGACCTGCGCCTAGCTTCTCCCCGCATCACCTCTTCCCATGATAGACTGCAGGATTTCTCACGCGCAGCCCCCACTCTCTGGAACGCTCTCCCTCGTGCTGTCAGACTTTCCCCTAACTTCTCTTCCTTCAAACGCTCCCTGAAAACATTCCTATTTAGGGAAGCCGACCCCCCCAACTCACTGACACAACCATCAATCACTCTCACCTTACAGTCCTCTCCTCCTGTTTCCAACCCCAACCCTCCCAGATTGTGAGTTCCTACGGGAATAGGGCCCTCATCTCCTCCTGTACTGTTTGTCAAATGTTGTTCAATGTATTGTAACCCTGTCTATACTGTGCTTATTGTACAGCGCTGCGGAATATGCTGGCGCTTTATAAAATAATAATAATAATAATAAATAATAATGTAGAAGTAGGTTTATATGGGTTAATTATTTATTATTAATGATTTATTTCACTCTGATGTCACATGTGCCCATAGATTAGGTCAACACTCTCCTGCGCTGAGTCACTAGGTGGCACTTACAGCACTGACAAATTCGTCTCGGTTCAGATTGTTACAGAATCTGATAATAGTGGATTCGGAATGAATTGAATTCAGTCGATTCGGAATATTAGAAATGTCACAAAAATTCATCTGATTCCGATGATTGGAACTTTTATGTATAATACACATAAAGAAAAATGCTTAAGGGGGGCGAAGGTTAGGGCTAGGGGTAGCTAGGGGTTATTGCAAGAGCTAGGGTAAGCTTAAATTACAGCTAAGCTTAGGGTAACAGTTTCTGTGTGATATTAGGGCTAGGTTAGGGCTAGATGTAGCTTAGGGCTAGGGTAAGTGCTAAGCTTAGTTTATGGCTAAGCTTAGGGTGACGGTTTCTGTGTGTCATATTATTAGAGCTAGGGTATGGGTAGTTTAGGGTTGGGGTAAGGGCTAAGCTTAGGTTATGGCTAAGCTTCGGGTAACAGTTCCTGTGTGATATTAGGGCTAGGTTAGGGCTAGATGTAGTTTACGGTTAGGGTTAGGGCTGAGCTTAGGTTACGGCTAGGCTTAGGGTGACAGTTTCTGTGTGTCATTATAAAGGCCATAGTTAGAGTTAGGAATGGTCTAGTGATAGGACTAGGGTTAGAGTTAGGCTAGGTTTAGTGTTAGGATTAGGTTAGGGCTATGGTTAGAGTTAAAGTTTCTTGGTGTCATATGATTAGCGCTAGAGTTAGGTGTAGGGTATGGTTAGGTTAGGGTTACCATTTTATTTTTCTTCTCTATTTACTATTCCGATTAAATACAATTTTTTTCCAATTTGGATTTATTTGAATATTATTTATTCGGAAACTGATTCGTTTTGAACATTGGAAATTTGGATTTTGGATTGATCCGTATTGCAGAATTGATGATATTTCAGACCATTCCGAATAGGCCCAAACTGAGTCGTACGTGTCTAGTCACTGGCGCGTCCTTCAGTTAAACATTAAAACATATCATAACAGATACTATAGCGTCTTAACATCGGATTCATTGTATTAGAGATACACGTTGAGTCGCACTTTCATTATAAGACGCACAGAGTTTGTTTCAGGTCCCGACTTACCATATCGTTGTCATCTCAGTGACTTTACCTGACTTTCCGGGGCAGCGAAAAACATGGAAAAAACGTAATTCGATCTGTATAAAGACCAAGAGAAAAAACACTATTATTGTTTCAGACGTCGACACGTATTACCTGGTTCACCCGACAGAGATAAAGCTATTTTATAAACAGATCTGCCGCGTATCTCCGGCGCAAACATCTCAGCGTGAGTGTATTTTTTATCGAGAGCATCAAAGTACAACAAAAAATGTTAATTACCGGGCGATTTAATCAGGCGGCATTAAAACACAGCAAATCTGAAAGAGATAAAGCAAATGAATATCTTTATTTAAAGAATAACATTAGGGGAGGCGTAAAGCTTCCTTAATGCAGCTTCATCATGGACTCCACTGTATTCATTTACAGAAATATTATCAGCTAATTAGCACTTTATCTGCGCTGGTTACAGATGGCTCCATTAATAAACGCTTCACATGCAGCCGCCGTTATGAACGTTATCTGATTGAACTCTGCAAAAACCCAGATGAAACGTCACACCTCTGTGTTAAGCTCTCAGCCACCCCTTACCACAAATAATTAACCGACGCTCTACTCATCCTCCTGACTACTTTATTTATTTATAGGGGTCAGGATGTGAAAAGTGCCCCCTTTCAAGTTAGTTCAGGACGTCTTGCAGCAGCCAATGGGCTCAGCGCGTGCCAGCTGTGGGGAGGGGCTGAGACTGCCCATAGAACTCAACAGGGCCTATTAGTACAACCCGCGTTTTATAAGCCCACCCACCGCAGGGACTGCATGGTCCATCCTGTGGCAGGAAAAGGATAGGGCTAGGTTTAGTTTTAGGGTTACTTTTAGGGCTAGGTTTAGTTTTAGGGTTACTTTTAGGGCTAGGTTTAGTTTTAGGGTTACTTTTAGGGCTAGGTTTAGTTTTAGGGTTACTTTTAGGGCTAGGTTTAGTTTAAGGGTTACTTTTTGGGTTAGGTTTAGTTTTAGGGCTAGGTTTAGTTTTAGGGTTACTTTTTGGGTTAGGTTTTGTTTTAGGGTTACTTTTTGGGTTAGGGTGGCACTTAGAGCAAGGGTTATTATTTCTGCTTATTTATTATTAGGATTACTTTAGAGTAGGGGTTACTGTTTATGCTTCTTTTATGATTAGCAGGCTAATGATACCATTCCTGCTTGTTTTATGATTGGTAATAGGGTTACTATTCCTGCTTGTGTTATGGTTAGGGTTACAATTCCTGCTTTTTTTATGATTAGAGTTAATGATACCATTTCTGCTTGTGTTATGATTAGTCTTAGGGTTACATTAGGGTTAGGGTTTCTTTTCCTACTTATGTTATGATTAGGGTTAGGATTACATTAGGTTTAGGGTTAATGTTTGCTTTATGATTAGGGTTAGGGATACTTTTCCTGCTTGTGTTATGATTAGTGTTAGGGTTACATTACGGTTAGGGTTTTTGTTTGCTTTATGATTAGGGTTAAGGTTACTAGTCCTGCTTGTGTTATGATTAGTGTTAGGGTTACATTAGAGTTAGGGTTTCTGTTTGCTTTATGATTAGGGTTACTAGTCCTGCTTGTGTTAGGGTTACATTATGGTTAGGGTTTCTGTTTGCTTTATGATTAGGGTTAAGGTTAGGGAACTTGCATCGCACAGTGATTGCAATTGTTTTCAGTCATCCAAATCGATCTGATTATGTTTGGATTTCGTATCAATTCAGAGTATTTATTTCACAAGCAATTTGTTTCGGCAGGTCAGCGATTCCACATTTTAATGCTTCCAAGTCACTGAAATTGCCATTATTTGCCGTGTATACCTGGCATGTGTCCCGATAGGAAGCTCCATTTCTCCAATGCAAACTATATGCTGACTCACTGACATGACGTGTACCAGGTGCTGTACTTTCTGTATCTCCCTTCATATTGTGCTGCCATTATCAGCATATAGTTGGCTGATAGTGATTTTGTTTTTTTTCTGCATTTTCATTCAGGGATTATTCAGAAAGCACCGACATTTTGGTGCTTTATAGTTTGACGCACTTCAACACGCTTCGGCGATTCAATTTCGCTGACCCCGAACGTGGGACCGCCAAAGTGACCGTCGAACTGCAGAAAAAAAAAATAGGTGTTTCTAATAGGCGTTTAAACCAATAAAAATACATTAAAAGGTGTCGTCTAAATTAAGAAGGTCCTTTAAAAAATAATAAAAAGGTCTGTTACAGAATTTTTTTTAAAAATGCCTTTTAAAAAATTGAGATTAAAAAATACAAAAAGGTAAAATAATAAAAAAAAAAATTTCTGAAAAGAATAAACGGTTGAATAAAAAAATACAAAATAAAAGCGACAGTTCGTTGTAGTTTGTGAATAGATTAACCATTACTTCTCTATGGGACAATACAAAAAAAAAGTGTCTTGATGCTCATTTTCCTACAGAGCACCGCAATTATGGAATAACCTCCTAGACGCCATCAAATCTTCCCTGCCTGTAAACATATAACATAGTGACTATTTACAGAATGCACCTGTAAACATATAACATAGTGACTATATACAGAATGCACCTGCAAACATGTAACACAGTGACTATATACCGAATGCGCCTGTAAACATGTAACACATTGACTATATACAGAATGTGCCTGTAAACATGTAACACAGTGACTATATACAGAATGCACCTGTAAACATGTAACATAGTGACTATATACAGAATGCACCTGTAAACATGTAACATAGTGATTATATACAGAATGCACCGGTAAACATGTGACACAGTGACTATATACAGAATGCACCTGTAAACATGTAACATAGTGACTATATACAGAATGCACCTGTAAACATGTAACACAGTGACTATATACAGAATGCACCTGTAAACATGTAACACAGTGACTATATACAGAATGCACCTGTAAACATGTAACACAGTGGCTATATACAGAATGCAATTGTAAACATGTAACAGTGACTATATACAGAATGCACCTGTAAACATGTAACATAGTGACTATATACAGAATGCGCCTGTAAACATGTAACATAGTGACTATATACAGAATGCACCTGTAAACATGTAACAGTGCCTATATATAGAATGCGCCTGTAAACATGTAACATAGTGACTATATACAGAATGCGCCTGTAAACATGTAACAGTGACTATATATAGAATGCGCCTGTAAACATGTAACATAGTGACTATATACAGAATGCACCTGTAAACATTTAACCTAGTGACTATATACAGAATGTGCCTGTAAACATGTAACATAGTGACTATATACAGAATGCACCTGTAAACATGTAACAGTGACTAGATACAGAATGCACCTGTAAACATGTAGCATAGTGACTATATTTCCTACATATTTAGTTTCTGGGTTAATCTGTATATTCGTGTTTTAATATCTTGCATTTTATTACTTTGTATTTCTGTAACGACTGTAAAATTTCTATTTTCTTGAACCCAGGACATACTGGAAACGAGAGAAATCTCAATGCATGCTTCCTGCGAAAATACTTTGCAAATAAATAAATAAAATTTCCGCTGCCGTCAAAGGTCGCCAAATTGCAGCAATCTGTGGCGAACTGCACCGTATTTCACTATCAATTCACCTGTATTTGATGAATTGACAGCTTAGTGAATAAATGAACTGCCATGAAATTGCACCGTATGGGGAAATTGACAATTCGGTGGCAAGTTTGGCGCTTATTGAATAAACCCTATATACTGTAACTTTTTTTCATTCTCATCAATTACAGTTACAATTAGAGCCATTTATACAGCGTCAGCATATTCCACAGCGCTTTACAATAGGGGAGCACAAGTAGGAGACGTACATGATACATGATGAAAAGTCGACCCTGCCTGTAGAATGACTTTCCAGGGAATACAGCACTTAACCAAGTGCTCAGCCAGACATCCCGTGAGCTTACAATCTAAGGGATGGGGGTATGTGAAACAAATGGGAGCAGAGGGAATGCGTAGCTGGTTATCAGGGCTTGTGTGGGAAGGACCGGAACCTTGGGCATAGTGAGAGTAATTGGAGAAAGAAGTGGAGACAGCTGGAAAGGATACCTGAATTTATGGACTGGGCCTGGGTGGGGAGAGTGGGTGAGACAGCAGAGGGTAAGATGCAGTTCAGTCTGTGTGTTTGTGCTGTGGAGAGAGAATGAGGTTTGGTGAAAATGCACAGTGTTAACCATTTACAACGTGGAGAGAGGAGAAAGAAACAGCGGGGGTTTTTCTAAGCGAAATGGAGGGAGATTTAAAAGCAGCCGGTTCACACTGTTCTGTCACTCACAGACAAGCTTGTGGGTTTTTGTATCTGCTCACGCTTTGTTTAACATTGTTATTTACTTTCTCACAGGACGATATCATCAATTAATGGACACATTTTCATGAAGAGATCAAACTCGCTGAGCTCAACAATTAACTGACAATCAAGAATATGGGGTCACTTTGTGAATTTGGAAATCGAGAGAAAAATCAGTAGTGACGTAGGAATGGGGGTGGATGGATAAGTGACAATCACAGACCTGTGTGCCGTGTGTGCCGAGGGTTGAGGATTTGTTGTATGGGCAGAGTTTAGGCTTTCGTTTACACAATAAAGATAAATAGTTTCCCCTGATTTATGTCATGAAAAGTAATAAAGGCAGAAAGAAACTAATAAACTGAGCTCATTGGTCTGAAGTCATTTAAATATATGTTTTATATTACATACTACCTGCCGAAAAACACTCTTTAATATGTGGTTGTGTCGCCTTTTGCTGTGGTTGCGTCACACATTCGCTGCGGCATCTTGTCGAATAGCTCATGCAATGTCACAGCATTTATTGGCGTCCAGAGTGGCATTAATTTGTGGCCAAGGTCTTGTATTGATGATGGGAGAGTCGCAGCGCTGCGTAAAGTCTTCTCCAGCACATTATCCCAAAGATTAACCTCAATGGGCAGGGCCAGATTTATAACTAGGTAGAGAAGGCATGTGCCTACAGGTGCCTGCCACAAGGGGGTCCCTTGCTCTGTAAGAAAAAGGTTTTCTTTTACAATCATTTGACCACTGTATCTCTGGAGCCCTAAGGGCTAGAGGGATATATGAGGTGTCATTGGAAAGGCCAGATTATGGCCTTTCCAGTGATACCAAACATAACCAGGTTAGATTACGTAAAAATAAAATAGCAAATAAAATATTATGTTTCTCTTTTTTTCAAACGCAGCACTATTATTCAGTTTACAATTATAAAGTGCGCAGTGATGCTGCGCTAACTCTCCTTCTCATTTCCCACACTGTCAGCAAGTGCAGAGCTGGTGAGGCAACGCATTGTTTCATAGACAACCTAGACCGTGGCGCTGCAGTGAGGAGAGACAGGGGGACTTTGGAACCTGCATTGCTGAATTGTTACAGCGCTCAAGGTCCTCTTGGCATGCTTCCTTTTTGGGGGGGTAGGGGCGCTCCACATTTCTGTGCCTACAGGCTCCTGAGATGCAAATCTGGCCCTGTCAATGCGGTTAATGTCTGGAACTGTGCGGTGGCCAATCCATGTGTGAAAATGATGTCTCATGCTCCCTCAACCACTCTTGCACAATTTGAGCCTGATGAATCCTGGCATTGCCATCTTGGAATATGCCCGCTGTGCCATCAGGGGAGAAAAAACCCATTGATGGGAAAACCTGCTCATTCAGTGTATCCAGGGAGTCACGTGACCTCATTTTATGCTGAAACCTATTAATCACTGCAGTAATTATCCAATGGAAGCCAAGCACCTATTGGCTGAGATACATCGGGGGGGGGATTATTTCCAGCCGGGCAGTATATCACATTCTGTACCTTCACGCTGCCGTACAATGAGACGTCTGTCCTTCCGGGTATTTTTTTTAAAATTCCTGCACCAATGAGAATGTGTTAGGTGTTCATGCATGATCCCGGGGACCTGATATAATTCGATATAAAATATTTATGTGTCTTTTATTGCTACTAAACATATTGTATCGGCAGCTCTGTGTATTAAGACACGGGATTATTGCAGAAGATAAGATTCTGTCGAGAGATGATGCTCCACCTGAATAATTCGCACTGCAGGTCTCCATGATCTATGGACCAGACCAAGGGCAGGGGACGGATAATTCAGGGCGAGGAGGGGAGGGGGGTGATTTCAGTCGATTATTGCAAAACGCCACCTCTCTGTCTTGGTGTCAATCTCAGGATTTATCGTCACCGCGAGAAGTTTCATTAGAAAAGGGTTTTTTATTATTTATAGCAACTGCATTAGGCTCGTCTGAGCGGCGCGGCGCGGCGTCCCATCATCCATATTAAAACACGTATTTATTACAGGCTTATTAAACATATTTTAATCTCCCATAAGCAGACCTTTTACACGGCCGATCGCCGGTCATCAATAACAGCCGCACGGGAGGCCGAGACGCCCCTAACAAGACGTGTTTATAAAGCGATATTGCCGGCTTTCCAGAAGGAAATATCCGTGATTAGTCTCCTTTCCCTGACAATGGATCCTAATAAATATTCATTAGGCCGGGCTCAGACTTTATGGCAATTCCAGTTTGTTTTATTACCCAGTTCACATTAATTATCATTATTTATTTTAGGATTCCAGGACGGCTCCCGCACATAAAAAAAAAAATGCAAAACGCGGGCGAGATTAATGGCGAAAAAATATATATTAAAGGTAATAAAATGTCCGGGATTGTAATGAAGGGCAGCGAGATGGTTTGGAAGCCATGGTGTGAAATTTGGAGAGCTGAGTAAATAATACGTGAATGTTTCCACGTTACGGGTCGCGCGATTCGCCCTCCGGCGCTTTGCGTCTTTTTCGGATAATTAGTCGTTCTCCTTCGTTACCTCCTTCCGGTCCCGCAGGTCCCCGAGATTTGGTTTGATGAGGGAGCGGGGAGATGGGGTTTATGAAAAAGTGAAATCTGCGCAGAGGGGAGAGGTTTGCAGGGACCTGGCGTATCACTCATTTAGGTTAATTAGATTTTGCGAGCTATGAAGATGCTCGTAATTAACTCTGGTCAATCCCGCGAGGAAACAACAAGCCTTTCACATCCCCGCGAACACATCCATCAAACAAACTACGAAGCTCCGAGAACCAGCCCCATACAATCACAACAATGGCATCCGTGCGTCCCCAATCCCTGCGGCCATTACAGTTCAAGGGTCACAGTCAGTCTGGGGGTTCAGGGTCAGTTACAGGAGGGGGGACTCTTTCTCCCCGATACCTGGTAATTCACAATTAATACCTTTATACAAAATGGGCAAAGTATTGATCAGCCACAGCATTAAACCCCCTGCCAGGAACAGTGAGTCATATGCGTTATATGTAAATACAGAAAAAATGGCGTCGCGCCCATACTCACCGGAGCGGCAGCAACTGCCAGGAGTAACAGCCCAGTTAATGTATAAAACATAACAAGGAAAAAAGGTGTCATCTGCGCTCGTTTCTATGTGTTCCATGTACAACAAAACTGAGGTTTTTGTTTGTTTCAATGGCCATTGCAACGTAAGCCCACTCGCCACTTCAAGGCACCTCTTTAGAGTGGGTACCTAACAATTGTAACCAAAAGGCCGCTCTACTGAGCAGCTCCAAGCCCCTCCAGCTGCTTTTCAGCCAAGGAGAGACAAAGATGGTGGCTTTTATTTATACACACACCAAACACTTCCCATTTGGGATCAAAAACAAAAACATGGAAAGAGGAACAGCTGCAGAACGACGGACTGGTGTTACAAGCATGATATACATAAATACAGAAAAAATGGCGTTGCGCCCATACTCACCGGAGCGGCAGCAACTGCCAGGAGTAACAGCCCAGTAAATGTATAAAACATAACAAGGAAAAAAGGTGTCATCTGCGCTCGTAATGCGTTATATGGTTACATGTCACGGGGTGGGCTATATTGTCACAGGGTGGGATATATTGTCACGGGGAGGGATATATTGTCACAGGGAGGGATATATTGTCACGGGGAGGGATGTATTGATTGTCACAGGGAGGGATATATTGTTACACGGCAGCATATATAGTCACGGGTGGGATATACTGTCATGGGGTGGGATATATTGTCACGGGTGAGATATACTGTCACAGGGTGGGATATATTGTCATGGGGTGGGATATATTGTCATGGGGTGGGATATATTGTTACAGGAGGGATATATTGTCACGGGAAGGATATATTGTCACGGGGTGGGATATATTGCCATGGGGTGGGATATATTTGTCACAGGGTGGGATATTATTATTATTATTATTATTATTATTCTTTATTTATAAAGCGCCAGCATATTCCGTAGCGCTGTACAATAAGCACAGTATAGACGGGTTACAATACATTGAACAACATTTGACAAACAGTACAGGAGGAGATGAGGGCCCTATTCCCGTAGGAACTCACAATCTAGGAGGGTTGGTGTTGGAAACAGGAGGAGAGGACTGTAAGGTGAGAGTGATTGATGGTTGCGTCAGTGAGTTGGGTGGTCGGCTTCTCTAAATAGGAATGTTTTAAGGGAGCGTTTGAAGGAAGAGAAGTTAGGGGAAAGTCTGACAGTACGAGGGAGAGCTTTCCAGAGAGTGGGGGCTGCGCGTGAGAAATCCTGCAGTCTATCATGGAAAGAGGTGATGCGGGATATATTGTCAATTGCGGGATATATTGTCAAGGGGTGGAATATATTGTCATGGAGAGGGATATATTGTCACGGGGAGGGATATATTGCCATGGGGTGGGATATATTGTCACGCAGAGGGATATATTGTCACAGGGTGGGATATATTGTCATGGGGATGGATATATTGTCATAGGGTGGGATATATTGTCACAGGGTGGGATATATTGTCAAGGGGTGGAATATATTGTCATGGAGTGGGATATACTGTCACGGGGTGGGATATATTGTCATGGGGTGGGATATATTGTCATGGGGGTGGGATATATTGCCATGTGGTGGGATATATTGTCACGCAGAGGGATATATTGTCATGGGGTGGGATATACTGTCACGGGGTGGGATATATGGTCATGGGGCGAGATATACTGTCACAGGTGGGATATATTGTCACGGGGTGGGATATATTGCCATGGGGTGGGATATATTGTCACGCAGAGGGATATATTGTCATGGGGTGGGATATATTGTCATGGGGTGGGATATACTGTCACGGGGTGGGATATATGGTCATGGGGTGAGATATACTGTCACAGGTGGGATATATTGTCACGGGGTGGGATATATTGCCATGGGGTGGGATATATTGTCACGGGGAGGGATATATTGTCACGGGGAGGGATATATTGTCACGGGATGGATATATTGTCACAGGGTGGGATATATTGTCAGGGGCAGGATATATTGTCAAGGGGTGGAATATATTGTCATGTAGAGGGATATATTGTCACGGGGAGATATATATTGCCATGGGGTGGGATATATTGTCACTTGTCACGCAGAGGGATATATTGTCACGGGGTGGGATATATTGTCATGGGGATGGATATATTGTCACAGGGTGGGATATATTGTCAGGGGGCGGGATATATTGTCAAGGGATGGGATATATTGTCACAGAGAGGGATGTATTGTCATGGGGCGGGGTATAGTGTCACGGAGAGGGATATATTGTCATGGGGCGGGGTATACTGTTACAGGACAGGATATATTATAACGGGGTGGATATATTGTAATGGTGCGGGATATATTGTCACATGGGTGAGATCACTGTTATGGGGTAGGATATAATGTCACAGGGTGGGATATAATGTCACAGGGTGGGATATATTGTCAGTGGGCGGGATATATTGTTATGGGGCATCAGGGTTATGAGCGCCCAAAGCTCAATGATGCCCATGGGAGTTAATGCTGAGCGTTTCTGGTCCCATCAAACAGAAGAGCTACTGGAGCTCAAACTGCTGCACATCAGCACGAGGGGGACCTACACGATATGAGGCAGGGGATATTAATGCTGTGGCTGACCAGTGTAAGGATATATATTGTGTTATATATATACAGTAGCCATCTCCATTTCCTCTGTATTTAAGTGTAAACGGTATCATCTCTCGGGAAATGTATCTGCGCACATTGTGTTTTCGTGGGAAGCACATCCTGATAGTTTTGATACTTTTCCTGTCTCTGTGTTTGCAGCCAAACAGCAACAACTGAATGGATCAGAGTCGTTTCATCTTCCGCGCGCCGGCCTCGATGCCTTGGTGTCACTTTTTGGTAGGATCAAAGCGCCCGTGAGCCCTTTTAAGTTTTGTTGACAGAACCGGAGCCCAAGTGCCAGTGGAAACCAAATATGACATTTAAGAGACAAGCGGCGGTTCAGAGGCAAAAGCCGCCAACATCTGCAGAGAAACGCTCCCTCCTCTCATCACGAAAATAACCCGTAGCTGGTACACGTGCAGCCGCCATCTGCCCTTACGTATTTATTATGTATTGTTTACAGGGTCGGCAGGAATGCTAATCTGACTCTGCCCCGTCAGTATTCAGCCGTCAAGTCGCAACCGTGAAGAGGGATAGCTGGAAGCTTATTTATATAAAAATATTTCCGTAGGACAGGTTTGCACAAAAGCGGCTCAGAATATCCCATGAAAAGAGCAATGAAGGGGTCTGAATACTTTCTGAATGCAACGTATGTTTCTAGCGCTAAACTGTATACAGTCTATAGGAAAATGACTTCAAATGCATGATGGTCAAATACTTAAAACCGACCAGGGCTACAGCAGGGGAAAAAAATGTAAAAAATGTCCTGGCATTCAAAGGGTTAAGGAGTAATTCCTTTTTTTTTTTCCAGAGGTTCGTTTTGGGTTAGTGTTTTCTCTGCAGTTTTTGTGTTTGTACTTACTTTAGGCATTTTGCATAATGGTTCGTAGCAGAAACAAAGTATAAAAATGTCATCCTGCAAATCTGAGACCTACATCTCCACGTACATAAAATATATCTTAAAGGGCCAGTACCGCCAAAAAAATGCAATGTCCTTATTCAGGCCCGGATTAAGATCTCTATGGGGCAGGAGCTGAATATTTTGGTGGCTTTTTTTGTAATTTAGAGAAATGAAAACATATTTTTGGTTATTTAATAGTGCAGATACGGGTATATCTAACCAGGCAGATACGGGTATATGTAACCAGGCAGATACAGGTATATGTAACCAGGCGGATACAGGTATATGTAACCAGGCAGATACGGGTATATCTAACCAGGCAGATACGGGTATATGTAACCAGGCAGATACAGGTATATGTAACCAGGCAGATACAGGTATATGTAACCAGGCAGATACAGGTATATCTAACCAGGCAGATACAGGTATATGTAACCAGGCAGATACGGGTATATCTAACCAGGCGGATACGGGTATATCTAACCAGGCGGATACAGGTATATGTAACCAGGCGGATACGGGTATATGTAACCAGGCAGATACGGGTATATCTAACCAGGCGGATACGGGTATATGTAACCAGGCAGATACGGGTATATCTAACCAGGCGGATACAGGTATATCTAACCAGGCGGATACGGGTATATGTAACCAGGCAGATACGGGTATATCTAACCAGGCGGATACGGGTATATGTAACCAGGCAGATACGGGTATATGTAACCAGGCAGATACAGGTATATGTAACCAGGCAGATACGGGTATATGTAACCAGGCGGATACAGGTATATGTAACCAGGCGGATACAGGTATATGTAACCAGGCAGATACAGGTATATATAACCAGGCGGATACAGGTATATGTAACCAGGCAGATACAGGTATATGTAACCAGGCGGATACAGGTATATGTAACCAGGCAGATACAGGTATATGTAACCAGGCAGATACGGGTATATGTAACCAGGCGGATACGGGTATATGTAACCAGGCAGATACGGGTATATGTAACCAGGCAGATACGGGTATATATAACCAGGCGGATACAGGTATATGTAACCAGGCAGATACTGTGTGATAAATTTTTTATTCAGATTTCAATCATTTGGAGTGTAATTTTTTTCCCATTTTATCATCTAAACCTTTGTGGTCATATATTTTATAGGGCATTCTTGTTAAAAAAAAAAAATGTGAAATAGGATCCTGTTACTGCATTTTTCTGAGAAAATATACATATTTTAAACAGAAAAATGAAAAAACAAATGAAATATTTCCCTTGTGTTTTGGAACATGTTTTTTTTACGAATAATATGACTATGTATTAAACCCTGACCTTGTTCCCAGCGTTGGAAATGAGAAGGTGAGTAATGGCAGTGGTATTGCTCATTTTATACGTGACAAATGGACAATGCCATCGCTTTGGAACTAAAAATAAATAAATAAATAAAAATTGTTTTCTATTAGATTTTACATGGCGCCTCACTTGACCTTGTGAGGTGTAAAGATTAGTGACGCAGTGGTCCAAAGTTCCCCACAGTGCTCTTCACTGCAGTACGGCGGTTTAGGTTTTTGATGTAACGATTCGTAGCAATGGATTGTACCATCACCCATCACCTCCACGCTTGTTGATGACATGAGAAATATGATGGTTAGTGCAGCATCATTGTTTACTTTATAACTGAAAAGTGAAAAATATTACTGTTGGAAAGAAAAAGAAAATATATATTATTTTTTACTTCAATTGTTGTTTACTTTTTTACTGGTCATGTTTGATATCATTGGAAAGGCCGTGCTCTGGCCTTTCCAGTGATACCTCAATTAACCCTGTAGCTTATAAGGAGTTGGAGATACAGGGGTCCATATGCAGACATCGTTATCCTTTCTCTGGGCCTATTCTGAGGCATGGGCCTGGAGCTGCTGCTCCATCTGCCCCTATGTTAATCCGGCCCTGTCCTTATTGTGTTTATTTGATGTTGCTGATATCTTACATGTGTTTGTTTTTCCTCTTGTATGTTTAGAAAATATTTTCCTCTATATGTGTCACTGGGCGCATCCATTGTGTGATATTTTCATCTATATGTATCACTGGGTGCATCCATTGTGTGATATTTTCCTCTATATGTGTCACTGGGTGCATCCATTGTGTGATATTTCCCTCTATGTGTCACTGGGTGCATCCATTGTGTGATATTTTCCTCTATATGTGTCACTGGGTGCATCCATTGTGTGATATTTTCCTCTATATGTGTCACTGGGTGCATCCATTGTGTGATATTTTCCTCTATATGTGTCACTGGGTGCATCCATTGTGTGATATTTTCCTCTATATGTGTCACTGGGTGCATCCATTGTGTGATATTTTCCTCTATGTGTCTCACTGGGCGCATCCATTGTGTGATATTTTCCTCTATATGTGTCACTGGGTGCATCCATTGTGTGATATTTTCCTCTATATGTGTCACTGGGTGCATCCATTGTGTGATATTTTCCTCTATATGTGTCACTGGGCGCATCCATTGTGTGATATTTTCCTCTATATGTGTCACTGGGTGCATCCGTTGTGTGATATTTTCATCTATATGTATCACTGGGCGCATCCATTGTGTGATATTTAGGGATGTGCGTTTCGGGTTTCGGAATTTCGGAATTTTCACGAAATTTCCCGATTCATGCATTCGGATTCGGACGATTTTCCAAAAATTTTCAGATCCGAAAACGGCAGATCCGAACAAATTTCCGAACCGAAACAAAAACTTTTCGAATGGACTAGAAATGTGTAAAATCGAAAATCATTTTCGTTCCATTCCTGATTTCGGTTCCATTTCAGTAATTTTGGACAACGTATTTTTCGGTTATATCGCTGATTCTGTAATTTTGTATCATTCCCATCTCAATGTATCCTTCCTGGAAAGATATAGAAATCTCAATGTATCCTTCTTGTAAAACGTGAGAAATCTCAATGTATCCTTCCTGGAAAACCAGAGAAATCACAATGTATCCTTCTTGTAAAACATGAGAAATCTCAATGTATCCTTCCTGGAAAACCAGAGAAATCTCAATGTATCCTTCTTGTAAAACCAGAGAAATCTCAATGTATCCTTCTTGTAAAACCAGAGAAATCTCAATGTATCCTTCCTGGAAAACCAGAGAAATCTCAATGTATCCTTCCTGGGAAACCAGAGAAATCTCAATGTATCCTTGTAAAACATGAGAAATCTCAATGTATCCTTCCCGAGAAACCAGAGAACTCTCAATGTATCCTTCCCGGGAAACCAGAGAACTCTCAATGTATCCTTTCCGGGAAACCAGAGAAATCTCAATGTATCCTTCTTGTATAACCAGAGAAATTTCAATGTATCCTTCTTGTAAAACCAGAGAAATCTCAATGTACCTTTCCCGGGAAACCAGAGAAATCTCAATGTATCCTTCTTGTATAACCAGAGAAATCTCAATGTATCCTTCTTGTATAACCAGAGAAATCTCAATGTATCCTTCTTGTAAAACCAGAGAAATCTCAATGTACCCTTCCCGGGAAACCAGAGAAATCTCAATGTATCTTTCCTGGGAAACCAGAGAAATCTCAATGTATCCTTCTTGTAAAACATGAGAAATCTCAATGTATCCTTCTTGTAAAACCAGAGAAATCTCAAAGTATCCTTCCTGGAAAACCAGAGAAATCTCAATGTATCCTTCCTGGAAAACCAGAGAAATCTCAATGTATCCATCTTGTAAAACATAAGAAATCTCAATGGCAGAATTATCGTATCAACAGAAATATCGGATCCGAAAAACCATTAGTTTACGTCAAAACGAATAGACACTTTGAAACGAGGAGAACAGACGTTCCGAAAAACCCGAAAATTTCCGAAATCACGACAAAAAAGTCGATACAAAAAACGAACCGAAAACTAACCGAACCAAAACGGAAATCGGCCGAAATGAAAATTTACAAAATCCGAACGAACCGAACCGAATCAAACTGAAAAAAAAATCAGTGCACAAGTCTAGTGATATTTTCCTCTATTAGGGTTATCCAAAGAGATTCGAAAAGTCACTGTACGTTCGGTGACTTTTCGTTCTCTTCAATTCGGTTCCTTTTGCCGATCCCATTTTGGTGACCCTGCGGTGTATTCAGCAAACACCACAGTGTCCCCGAATTGCAGGGAAAAGCTGCAGCAAACCCGACGAAAACTAACCGCAAAACCCACCGAATGCACGCAGAAAATCCGCAAAAACATCTGGATTAACCTGTCGAAGACGCCGGAAAAACCCGAACAGGAGTCGATCACACACAGCGAAGCCGCCGGTAAACACCGAGAAAAAGCCGACACCGCAGGCAGAGGGAGGTGAATAAATTAGTAAAACAGTTTGTATGAATGTGTGAAAGTGAAAATCTGTTTGCAAAGAAACTACTGAGTGAAAATGTCTGAAATTTACATATAAAATCCAATGAATGATAATAAAAAGGGCTGTTACAGAAAAAATAAGTAAACTTAAAAAAAAAAATCAAAAAAAATCTGACTTTTAAAAAATCAAAAAAAAAAATCAGAAAAATGCTTCTTAAAGTATCCTAAAAAAATCTATAAATAAATAGACTCTTTACTGCAGAATTTTATAATGAACGGTTTATTAGATATTGAATTAAATCAGGAATATTTTTAACATTGAAGTCTATGGGATTCTCCTGAATAAACCTGCCGAATTAAACCACCGAATGGCAGGGCGGGGCAAGAACCCAAAACTAGGACGCTGTCCATCAAACAAATAATAGATGACTGACCGTCAATACAAGGAAACAATAGGGAAAATAGGGACAATGGGAATATTTACAAAATAGAACGTATATACACCGACATTCAAAATCATATATTTTTACTGTCACTTTTAGGACCAGGACCCGCACTCTCCTACACTATTTTTTTACATAACAAACATAAATACAATCAAGTGCACATACAGGAAGTAACAGCCAACAGAATGAAATACAGCAAAAAGACACTTGATAATGACAGTACATACGGGATAGAACATTAGGGGGAACATATATATATATAAAGGGGCAAACATGAATAAGAAGAACAAAGGAATTACCCACTTGGCAGAAGGAAACACAAAATATAGACATGGCGTCACAAAAAAAGTCCAAAAGGAAAAAGAAAACAAGTGACGAACCGCCACATAGA
Organism: Leptobrachium leishanense; assembly: GCA_009667805.1. Classification (NCBI taxonomy): domain Eukaryota; kingdom Metazoa; phylum Chordata; class Amphibia; order Anura; family Megophryidae; genus Leptobrachium; species Leptobrachium leishanense. Next base: position 10,844,083 of record CM019068.1, on the reverse strand, counting down.
AAAAGAACCCAAAACTAGGACGCTGTCCATCAAACAAATAATAGATGACTGACCGTCAATACAAGGAAACAATAGGGACAATGGGAATATTTACAAAATAGAACGTATATACATAGACATTCAAAATCATATATTTTTACCGTCACTTTTAGGACCAGGACCCGCACTCTCCTACACTCTTGAATGACAAAGAAATACATAAAAAAGAACAAAGAACAAAACAAAATAAAATCAGTAAAAGGCATAAACCAAATCAAACCATATGCGTATGAAAAGAATACATTAGCGTCCTACGCAAAACTCCCCGAATGGTCCCATAAAGTCTCAAATCGTCCGTGTTCGGCGCTTTTCGTGTGCGCTCACCACTTCCCACCCCCCCCGACCACCATCAAAAACCCAAAGCGAAAATAAAAATGTCAATTGTGCAAATTGTCCAAAGTCTTTCCCGACCGCTACGTCCCCATCACCACCACCCCCCACCCCAAAATGAAACGTGATGCATTTTCTGTGACCCACCCTCCACCCCTGTGATCAACAATATATATACACACATATGTACAGTGGCAAGAAAAAGTATGTGTACCCTTTGGGATTACGTGGAGTTTTGCATGAATTGCTCATAAAATGTGCTCTGATCTTCATCTAAGTCACAACAATTTGAAAAACACAGTCTGCTTAAAATAATACAACACAAACATTATATGTTTTCATGTGTTTATTGAACATAACATGTAAACATTCACAGTGCAGGGTGGAAAAAGTATGTGAACCCCTAGCCTAATGACTTCTCCAAGAGCTAATTGGAGCCAGGAGTGAGCCAACCTTGAGTCCAATCCGTGTGATATTATTGGATGTGTTGCTGAAAGCTGTCCTGCCCTTCAACCACTTGGCTGCTATGGACGCGCTCAGCGCGTCCAGCCAAGTGGTTCTCCTGTGCTACGGACGCTCCTGTGCTACGGATTGCTGCGCCCCCCCCCCCCGGTGCGGGCTGACATCTTGGATGTCAGCCCAGCACTCGGGAGCCCGGCGGGGACATTAGAGGTCATCGCGGCGACGCAATGACATCTAATTCAGGTGCCCCCCCCCACATGTGCGGAGGAGGCGCCTGAAAGGGAGGGGGGAGGTCCTTTGGACCTCTCTCCCTCCCAATCGCCGGGGAGCAGGGGGTTAATACAGGCACCGCTTGGAAGGGCACAGCCTGCCCTTCCAAACGGTGGCTGTCATTAACCCCTGGGGAGCCGGATCACGAATCGGCGCTGAAAAGCGCCGGTTCGTGATCCTTTCCCGGAGCTGGCCGACATCTTGGATGTCGGCCAAGCCTCAGGGAACTCCCCCTGAGGACTGGCGTCATCGTGCATAGCACGATGACGCCAGTCCTGGAGTTAACCCCTAGCTGCCACCAACGGTGGAGATAGGGGGTTCCAATGAACCCCCTATCTCCCGATCCGTGGCAGCTAGGGGTTAAAGTTTGATACTGTTGGATCGGCCAGAGCATGGCCGTTCCAATGATACCAAACACGACTGTGAAAAAATTTTTTTTTAAAAAATAAAAATTAAAAATAAAAATAAAAAGCGATGGAAAAGAACACGACGGGGTTGGCCATGGCCAGCCCGCCGTCTTTCCCGGACAGGTACGTGACCTCCCTCCGGATGGGGTTGAGCCTTTTCCCCCACAGCCTAAGGAAAACATGCCCAACAACCGGGTGTGAAGACTCCTTGGCAACAGGAACACTATACTGACGTATCTGAAGATAGGCAGTATGTAAGTCCTTATCAGTTGTCCCCTCTCTGCGTGGGACAGCTTCCACCGGCAAGCCTCTGAGATCTTACTGGAGGCTACGGCCATCCTGTCAGTCCAGTTGCGGAGAGCATTGTCCCCCCGGCTGAACCGAATCCCCAAGATCTTGATTTCAGACTGGGGCGGCGGGAAACCGTCCGGAAGAGGGAACTCGTGCTCCTCCTTCCCACACCAGAACACCCCACTCTTGATCTTGTTGATCTGGGAAGACGAGGCGGAGGAATAGCGCGAGACTAGGTCCACCACGAGCATGGCCTCCGAAGGATTGGAGACCACGATGGAGACGTCGTCCGCATACGCCACCACCCAAAGGGGTGCCATCGCCGGGCCCCTGTCGACCCCTCTCAAACGCCCCGCCTCGAGCCTTCGAAGGAAGGGGTCAATTGCGAAGGCAATTGGGACTAAGGGGACAGCCCTGTCGGACCCCGGCTAGGACTCAAAATGGTTGCACCTTCCAACCGTTCACAAGTGCAAAGCTTTCTGCCCCCCGGTAAAGGGTGATAAGCCAATAGACAAATTTATCCGGAAGGCCGTAGCTCCTCATCACTGTCCACAGATAGAGGTGATCCACCCGATCGAAGGCCTTAGACTGATCAAGTGCCAGAAGGTAACCCATCCAATCGCCGGCCCTGATCCTCTCACATGGCCTCCTGCACCTCGAGAATGGCGTCGAAGACGTTACGGCCTCGGACTGTGCAGAATTGGGACTTAGACAGGAGACAAATCTTGCAGTCGCAGATACAACACTTTCGCCAGGATCTTCCTGTCGACGTTCATCAGCGAAATGGGATGCCAGTTCCCTATGTCTGCTGCGTCGACCACCCCCGGCTTGGTCAGCAATATCACGGCCAAGGTCCTAAATGTGGGGGGCAAAAGGCCCCCGTTAAGGGACTCGTTGAAGACCTCCGCGAGATGGGGCGCCAAGAGAGCACTAAAACATTGATAAAACTCCGCCGTGAGCCCGTCGGGCCCAGGCGCCTTACTCTTGTTTTGGCTCAAGATGGCACCCGTTATCTCAGCTGCGGTGAAATGGCTGATCAACTCCTCCCAGAGGGAAGTCTCTGGCTCAGGATGAGGGTCTATGTCGCGAAGGAAGCTCTCCACCTGGTCTGGCCGGGCCCGCCTCTGTCTGAGGAGCTCCAAGTAGTACGACCGGACCACGTCGTGAATTCCGCGGGATGAAACCTGCAGGACCCCAGAGGTGTCACGCAGCCCAGAGATGACCTTGGTACCTTCCTTGACCCGTGATCTCTCTCCTTCACAAGCGAGGCGTACCTGTACTGGAACTCCTTCATCAAGGTGCGGACCTCGGAGATCTCCCCGGAATCACCTCCCTGCGAGACCAGGCGGTCGTGCTTCCGCATAAGGCCGAGGTAGATCTTATACCTGCTGGCCTGGGCGTTCACGGCAAGAGAGCAAAAAAGGGTACGCGCTCGCGCCTTGACCATCTCCCACCACTCTGACTTCGAGGCGCATACGTCCTCCAAAGTCATCTGGTCCGCCAGGAACGCCTCGAAGGCCTGCTTAACCTTCGCTTCCTCTAGGAGGTCTGAATTGAGCCACCAAATCCCTTTGCCTCTCGCAGGGGTCTTTGCGACATTCAACTCGCAGGATAAAAGAAGGTGGTTTGAGAACTCCAACAGCGTCAGCACGGGGGCCGACACCGGGAAGCCCTCCTTAACAAAAAACCTGTCTATCCTACTGCTGCTCTTACCTCGGTGAAAAGTGAACCCGGTGAGGCCTGGAACGTGCTGAGTGTGCACATCGACCAGACCAGCCTCACTAACCATCTTATTAAGAAAAAATGAGTCATATCCAAGGCGCCTCTTGGTACCCCCCCCCCTGTTGTTTGGCCTAGTGACGGTGTTAAAGTCACCACCAAAGAGGATCACCTTGGACGTATAGAGGAAAGGCTCTATCTCGCTGAACAGACATTTCCTCTCCCATTTGGACTGGGGGCCGTAGATGTTAATCAGTCGGAGAGGCTGCCCTGCAAGCGAGACATCGAGGACCACGCATCGACCCTTCCTTAGCTCAACCACCCGTTGAAATACCACCTCGACGTCCTGGAAAAGGATGGCCACCCCCTCGTATCCCCCTGTGGCCAGGGAGAAGAAGGAGGGCCCCCATCTCCATTCTCTCGTTGCACGGTGCAGAGCCGCCAGCGTGTCCAGGCGCGTCTCCTGGACAAAGATGACCTGCTGGCGGGCCCTGCGGATGAAATCGAAGGCAGCAAAGGTCTTTCTCGCCGCCTTGAGACTCGCCACGTTGTGCGTGGCCACAGAGATCACGTAGTGGGCAGCCATCACGGGTGGTTAGCGTGCAGAGACTTTCCCCGTTTATGACTATCTTCCCTCTCGTCCTCCGAGGGGTACCTCTTGACAGACGTGCCCGAGGGCACTATGTCATCGTTGTCAATGAGGACCTCCTCGTACTCCTCCTCCACCAGATTGCCGGACCGCGTGGAGCTCTCCCATTCCGACTCCTCCACTATGTCAGCCCACGAAGAACCTGACAAGATGGAATAGCGGTTGGATGTCGGAATGGCGTCCTCCATAGTGGAGGGCGGCTGAGAGAGCTCCCCCACGGCATCGGTGGGTGTTGGAACTGACACGGCTCTACTCTCCGCAACGGAAGAGGAGGATGATACCGAGGGAGCGGGTGCGGATTTACCAGAGTAAGCATTGGTATATCCGGTGACCTTTGCAGGTCCCTTCCCTTTCTTAGCGGCGATCTGCCACTCCCCGGCACCTCCGGAGGTGGGTTTACTGGGGTCCACTTGTTCCCCAAGGGGATGAACTGTCGTCTTGCCGGTCGTCTTGCCGATGATTCTCTGGGCGGCTGGGGCCTGGGTCCGGGGATGAGGAGACGGGGTGTCTGTGGTGGAAGATCCCCTGGGCGCTGCCTTCTCGCCCCAGGCGATTCTGATCCCCCAGACATTCCATCCATGGTGGATGGAGGATCACCTAGATCTATCAAAGGGCTGATTATACTGCTACCAGGGGTACACGTATATCCAATTTCACCTTCTATTGCGGAGCTCTGTACATTTACAACAGTGGCCGAGATGGCACCTGCAGCAGCAGAGCGTGGTACATTTGAAATTACATTTATGTTTTGCAACTGAGAGGCGAGTCCTGCGGTGATCTTAGCTGCCGCAGCAGCTCTGACTTTTTTTGTATATTTGCACTTTAGGGGGTAATTTGGGAAAGTCAGAGGGGAGGAGGGGAGGGTGGGGGAGTTTGGAAGAAGGAGGCATGGGAGAGCTTGCCGCATAACGCACGCAAGGCGCTCGACCAGCACCCGCGGGGAGTGTTTCCCTAGCGGGATTGGGACCGGTGGCTGGGCAGGAGGTCGCTGCAGGGGGTCTCTGTCGCGGTGAAGGGCTCCTGGAGGAAGAGGACGTTGCTGCGTACTCATCCCCCCGGTCCAGCTCCGCTACTACTCCCCATCTCCTGCTCGAGGTGGCCGCCATCTTGGGGGTGGGGTTTCTGGCGACGGCTCCTCCGGAGCCCCACGATGACGTCATCGGGGCACTTGGCGACGGAAAACACCAGGTCCCTGGTGATGTTGCCGCTGGCTTCTTGTTGAACTTTAAGTATCCAGGGGGAGAAACTTGCTTCTCCCTCTGGCCAAACATTGGTGGGGGGATGGATCTGGTTTGGGGGGGTGTCAGTGATTCGGGGGTCCCCGAAGAAGGGGCGTGAACACCCGGATTGGGTGACAGGCATGGGTTAGACCCTTTCTTTCTTTTTTCTTGCACTACCTGCTGCCGGCGTTGTTTGCTGTTTATTTGGTGGGAATTCCCCCCCAAACGCTCCAGCTCCGCTGTCAGGTTCAGCAATGTGGACACGAGTTCGCTCTCGCTTTCCTTCAAGGTGTTGATGTTTTCCCTCATAGGGACTCGCTTAGAGACGCTGACTTTGCCGGATGCCGCTCTTTGAATCTTTAAATCCTAGAGCACCTTTTCTAGTTGTTGTTTAGTGACAGAGAAACGGCGCCGGACCTTCTCCATCTCCAGCCTCTGGCTCTCTGGGGTACGCTGGCCTGAAGTCCCGGCCATCCATTGTGTGATATTTTCCTCTATATGTGTCACTGGGTGCATCCATTGTGTTATATTTTCCCCTATATGTGTCACTGGGTGCATCCATTGTGTGATGTTTTCCTCTATATGTGTCACTGGGCGCATCCATTGTGTGATATTTTCCTCTATATGTGTCACTGGGTGCATCCATTGTGTGATATTTTCCTCTATATGTGTCACTGGACGCATCCATTGTGTGATATTTTGCTCTATATGTGTCACTGGGTGCATCCATTGTGTGATATTTTCCTCTATATGTGTCACTGGGCGCATCCATTGTGTGATATTTTCCTCTATATGTGTCACTGGGCGCATCCATTGTGTGATATTTTCCTCTATATGTGTCACTGGGTGCATCCATTGTGTGATATTTTCCTCTATATGTGTCACTGGGCGCATCCATTGTGTGATATTTTCCTCTATATGTGTCACTGGGCGCATCCATTGTGTGATATTTTCCTCTATAGGCGCCACTGGGTGCATCCATTGTGTGATATTTTCCTCTATATGCGCCACTGGGTGCATCCATTGTGTGATATTTTCCTCTATATGCGCCACTGGGTGCATCCATTGTGTGACGAATGGGGTAAAAAAAATTGTAAAAAGTTTGCTTGAAAACGTCAAAATTGAAACGCTGTTTGCAAAAACTACAGAACGAAAAGATCCAATGAATGATAATAAAAAGGTCTGTTACAGAAAAAAGAAAAACCGCTATTAAAAAAAAAAAAGGGAAAAGAAATTTGCTGAAAAAATCACAAAAATGGTTAAAAGATCCAAAAAAAATCTATAAATAAAGAGACTTTTTGCTGCAGAATAAAATAATAAACGGTTTATTAGATATTGAATTAAAACGGGAATATTTTTAGCATTGAAACCTATGGGATTCGCCTGAATAAACCTGTCGAATGAAACCACTGAACATCAGGGCATTTCACTGACATTTCTCTGCTGTTCAATGTGAATAAATTAACCATTGCTTCTCTATGGGGGAACAGGCACCGTATTTGCTTACAATTTGCCAATATTTGGCAAATTGCCAGCTTTTTGAATAGCCGAATGGCCACGAAATTGCACCGTACGGGGAAATTCACTGTTTGGTGCAATTCGGTTGTAGATTCGGCTCCCTTTGAATAACTTCTAACGTGGTTTTATAAGGTGGTTTTATTTGTTTTTGCAGCATCTGTTGGTGCGTTTAAAAATCTGTATTTATTTATTTCAAAACAAAATAAAATCCTGATTATTCGCCTTTAAAAAGTCATCGCTGTCAAAACAAATAACATAAAATGTAAAAAATATAAAAATAAACTGACTCCACGTCCGGCGACTCCCCGCTTCTTCTCTTCAAACTTGAACACAAATAAAAATAGGAAATAAGAACAAGTTTTGCCCATTTCTACAATTAGCTATTAATTAGCTGATTAAAAAAAAGTGTAACGGGCTGAAAAGCTGATGTGTTTGTGCGTATAAAGTGCCACAAATAGGGTATGAATACAATGTAAAGAGATGTAACCAATTACACTAATTAAATACCCTTTCTAATTGGCCTGTGCAATTAATACAATGTAGCCTTGAAGTTAATTAACACTAGACCAGATATAATTAGGATACATACATATAAATATATTAAATCACTTTATTTTGATTTACAGCTTCTTGCAATAGGAGGAAGATACATTGAATGCTCTGATAAATAATTATCACAGATACAAATTAGACACAATAAATACTCCTCTGTGTTCCGCATCATTGCGCTGCCCACGAAGTCTCCACCTTTCCCATGTTGGGGAGGGTTGGATCTAGGATTTTGGGATATGGAAATAACTAACACATACCTACATGGTTACTCGTAGAGCAACGAAATGTCACCGACATTTCGGTGCCCTCTGATTTGCCGAACTTTGGCGAGTCCGATTCGCTGACCCTGCAGTGAATTCAGCATTCACCGCAGGATTCCCAAAGTGCAGCGAATCGGACAACCAAATCCAACCGCCAACCCGCCGGACAGCTGCCGCCAACCTGCCGGACAGCTCTTTATTACAGTTACAAGTTTTTCTAAAGCGCTAATAAGTTCCGTAGCGGTGTACAATGCGTGAGGCAGAATAACAAATATACATACAGGTTAAATGCACAGTACAGTAGGTGAGAGGACCCTGCTCAAGAGCTTACAATCTAAGAGGATAGGGGTGACACACTAGGTGAGGGTTAATAGAGAGTGTGAAAATAGCGGAGTGCATGTGGGCTGTGTGGGAAGATGCAGCAGGAAATGTGCAGTGGGGTATCATGGAGTGAGCTGATAGGCGTCTCTGAAGTAATGAATTTTCAGAGACTTCTTCAAGGACTGGAGAGATGGGGAAAGTGATGTTGTGGGGGAGGAAGTTCCATACAAAGGGTGCAGATCGGGAGAAGTCTTGAAGGCGGGAGTTGGGGGTGCGGTTACGAGTAGCTGATGTCATCAGATCATTGGCCGAGTGAAGTGGTCGGGATGGGATGTACCTGTTAATAAGGGAGGAGATGTAGGCAGGAGCACCTACATATATATATATATATATATTTAAATAGTGGTAGGTCAGACTGTCCCTCTTTGTATACTGGTGGTAGGTCAGACTGTTCCTCTTTATATAGTGGTAGGTCAGAATTTCCCTCTTTATATAGTGGTGGTAGGTCAGACTGTTCCTCTTTGTATAGTGGTGGTAGGTCAGACTTTCCCTCTTTATATAGTGGTGGTAGGTCAGAATTTCCCTCTTTATATAGTGGTGGTAGGTCAGAATTTCCCTCTTTATATAGTGGTGGTAGGTCAGACTTTCCCTCTTTATATAGTGGTGGTAGGTCAGAATTTCCCTCTTTATATAGTGGTGGTAGGTCAGAATTTCCCTCTTTATATAGTGGTGGTAGGTCAGACTTTCCCTCTTTATATAGTGGTGGTAGGTCAGAATTTCCCTCTTTATATAGTGGTGGTAGGTCAGACTGTTCCTCTTTATATAGTGGTGGTAGGTCAGACTTTCCCTCTTTATATAGTGGTGGTAGGTCAGAATTTCCCTCTTTATATAGTGGTGGTAGGTCAGACTGTTCCTCTTTGTATAGTGGTGGTAGGTCAGACTTTCCCTCTTTATATAGTGGTGGTAGGTCAGACTTTCCCTCTTTATATAGTGGTGGTAGGTCAGACTTTCCCTCTTTATATAGTGGTGGTAGGTCAGACTTTCCCTCTTTATATAGTGGTGGTAGGTCAGACTGTTCCTCTTTGTATAGTGGTGGTAGGTCAGACTTTCCCTCTTTATATAGTGGTGGTAGGTCAGACTTTCCCTCTTTATATAGTGGTGGTAGGTCAGACTGTTCCTCTTTGTATAGTGGTGGTAGGTCAGACTTTCCCTCTTTATATAGTGGTGGTAGGTCAGACTTTCCCTCTTTATATAGTGGTGGTAGGTCAGACTTTCCCTCTTTATATAGTGGTGGTAGGTCAGACTTTCCCTCTTTATATAGTGGTGGTAGGTCAGACTTTCCCTCTTTATATAGTGTGGTAGGTCAGACTTTCCCTCTTTATATAGTGGTGGTAGGTCAGATTGTCCCTATTTGAAAGGCAGAGAGCTCCCTCTGCTGGCCAAAAAACCGCTACTACGCGTACATTAAAGCTTGGGTTCTGTGTTCCTGTGAAGAAAAAACGACTCATAAAGCTTTCTAGATAATTTCATCACGTCTGCTGTCACGTCTCGTGCGTTGGAATTTCAGGGGCACGTCCTGGAGCTCAATAAACAAAATACCTTGTGCATTGCTCCAGGTTCTTATTTTAGGTGAGGTTGTGGATGAGATTGTGACATCATGCCACCTCATACCGTGCACTGAATATGTACATGTCGGCCTCTTTATCCAAAAACATGTGGTGTTTTTATGTGAAATCTGTAATTATCCTTTCCTGGCTCTGAGAAGCCGATTCCAGCGTGAAACATTGTGACAATGCACGAGTCTCGTCGGATCTTTTGTTCCTTGCTTTGCGAGTAAATGAAAGGCTAGAGAGAGATTGTGGCTGCGCGTTGGCTCATAAGCTGCGGCGTCGTACTGCCGCACGAGTTAACCCAGTTTTATTACATAAAAGGGAACGCTTCAGTATCTCGCTGCAATCCTTGCGACTCGGTGACAAGCAGCGTCTGCCATCTCTATAGCTTTACTAGTTCTTCAAAAGCTGGGGGTAGTTAACCTTTCATTTACCAAGTATACAGTGGCAAGAAAAAGTATGTGAACCCTTTGGGATTACGTGGAGTTTTGCATGAATTGGTCATAAAATGTGCTCTGATCTTCATCTAAGTCACAACAATTTGTAAAACACAGTCTGCTTAAAATAATACAACACAAACATTATATGTTTTCATGTGTTTATTGAACAGAACATGTAAACATTCACAGTGCAGGGTGGGAAAAGTATGTGAACCCCTAGCCTAATGACTTCTCCAAGAGCTAATTGGAGCCAGGAGTGAGCCACCCTTGAGTCCAATCAGTGTGATATTATTGGATGTGTTGCTGAAAGCTGTCCTGCCCTTTAAAAACACACACCAGTTTTGGGTTTACTGGTTTCAAGAAGCACTGCCTGATGTGAACCATGCCTCGCAGAAAAGAGCTCTCAGAAGACCTACGATCAAGAATTGTTGACTTGCATGAAGCTGGAAAGGGTTACAAAAGTATCTCCAAAAGCCTTGATGTTCATGTGTCCACGGGATGGCAGAGTGTCTACAAATGGAGAAAGTTCAGCACTGTTGCTACTCTCCCTAGGCATTGTCTTCCTGTAAAGATGACTGCAAGAGCACAGCGCAGAATGCTTAAAGAGGTAAAGAAGAATCCTAGAGTGTCAGCTAAAGACTTACAGAAATCTCTGGCACATGCTAACATTTTTGTTTTGAAGATCAGAGCACTTTTTATAACCAATTCATGCAAAACTCTACGTAATCCCAAAGGGTTCAGATACTTTTTCTTGCCACTGTAAGTTAAAAAATCTCTTTTTTTTGGACAGGAAATAATTTTTTTAACCACTGCACTACCAAGGGATTTTCCAGAAATCCAATCCACAGAACCAGCTGTTATTTGGAAAACCATTTTTTAATTATACAGTAATAAATATTTAGGAATATTCCCAATGTATTACTCACTGTAATAACCCTTTTGGCAGGGATATATTGCCATCTGCTGACCAAACGAAGTTACTGCAGCTCAGGTCTCTGTGCAGGATCAGCTGGGGAGAAGTCGTTCAGACATGTCCTCAGCTGGCTTTAAAAAGTGTTAGCGCCTCGGGCAACGTCACTCCGCTGCTAAAACCTATGGGGCATGTTCTGGAGCACAAAATGTAAACCAATTTTGTTCGCAAAAAATAAAATTCCTTTACATTGCTCCTGGGGAACAACATTTCAACTATACTCGATAGTGAGGTCCCGTGCACATCTAGTATAGTCGATCTTGGTAGTGAAGGGGTTAAAGAAACTCCTAGTAGTTTTGAAATATTTCCTGAATTGATTCCGTGTGTTAAAACAAAGCATTAATTGAAAGTACAGTTGCAGAGATATTCCTATGTAAAAGTCTGTAGACTTCTCCCTCCATTCCTAAACACACGAGATTTAAGGAGGCTGGCGATACCGATCAGAACGCACCTAATGCCACAACAAAACCTCAAAATTTACATTAACAAGTCTTGAAACTCTGTCTGTAAATTAGAATTTCTTCTCCTTTTTTCAGGGTATTTCGGTCATGTTACAAACCAAAAACAAAAATAGAGCACCTATGCATCCACAAGGGTGCTCACAAAAGTGAAGGGTCTATGTCCCCAGACTAGTGTATACACAATTGTACACCTTTATTAATACATACAAATTGACAGGTAGACAAATAAGTCACATAAATATTGTATAATGAGTGGTCAGAGTTAGGGATGAGCCGAACACCCCCGAGTTCAGTTCGCATTCGAATTCGAACTCGAACACGAACTCAATGCAAGTCAATAGGATTCAAAGTTCGGTTTTTAGAGTGTCCTCCAAGAAGGCATATATACAAGATATTTGCCATAAAAGGTGTATGGGGGTCCGGGTAGTGCCCTGGGGGACAGGAAACAAGGACAAAAAAACGTTTTTAAAGGGTCAGTGAGTTTTCCATGAAATAAGGGTTAAAAATAAAAACGAAAAATTCCTTCAAATATCGTGCCTAGGAGGTCCCCATAACCTGCCCGTGAAGTGGCGGATTTCTAGGATGTATAGAAACATTTAAAAACAATGTCCGGGTCCGGGTAGTGCCCTGGGGGACAGGAAACAAGGACAAAAGTAAAAAAAGAAGAAGACATTTTTAACCCCTTCACTGCTGACGACGTGTGGGACACGTCCTCAGTTACTCCCGCTGTATGCTGAGGAGGACGTGTCCCACACGTCATCAGCTTTGTGGGACCCCCAGCGGAGATACTCACCTCTCTGTCCGGGGTCCTGTGGCGTTCTTACTTCAGCGTCCTCAGACACTGAAGTCAAGCTCCTCCCGACATAAATTACGTCATTGCGCCATGTGCTATGACATCATTTCCAGGCGACCCCCGGCAATGCCGGAAAATCGCCTGGAAGGGAGGGGAGGATCCGTTCGGATCCCTCCCGATCGGAAGGTCCCACAAAAAGAAGCCAGGCACCGCTTAAAAGGGGAGAGTCTCCCCTTTTAAGCGGTACCTGGCTTTAACCTGTAATGTGCGGCGCCTATAATATATAAAAGTTGCCCCCTCTCCTGCTTACTTTTTTTTTTTTTCTTCATTTGCAGGGAGGGGGTTGAATTTTGGTCCAGAGGGGGGGGGTCAAGGAGGGGGAACCCGGCTGGCCGCATCCAATGGATAGTCGCCGGGACCTCTCACCCCCGCAGGCCTGGCGGCAGCCTCCGCTTCCCTGGTGGTCCGGCGGATGTGGGTGCTGCACCGCGATCTTTGCTTACAGACCGCAGTGCACGTCCCACAGGGAGTGACTGGACTCGAGCTGAGCGCCCGATCGCAGGTGCCCTGTCACCTGACCACCGGCGCTCTGACACAGATGACCTGTCATCTGATCGTCGGCGCTTACTGACTGTGTCAGAGCGCCGGTGGTCAGGTGACAGGGCACCTGCGATCGGGCGCTCAGCTCGTGGCCAGTCACTCGCTGTGGGACGTGCACTGCGGTCTGTAAGCACAGATCGCGGTGCAGCACCCACATCCACCAGACCACCAGGGAAGCGGAGGCTGCCGCCAGGCCTGCGGAATTGAAGGGTCCCGGCAGCTATCCGTTGGATGCGGCCAGCCGGGACCCAGAGTGTTCCGCGGGCCTGCGGGGTGTGCCGGGTGTGCCTGGGCACACCCTAATGCCGGCCCCCGTGCGCACGCCTATGCGCATAGCGTAATGAAGTCAGATAGCCGGGGAACCCCTAGCTGCCCGGAATCCCCTGGTGGAGATAGTGGGTTCATTTGAACCCCGATATCTCCAGAACCGTGGCAGCTAGGGGGTCATGGAGTATGTCAATCGAAAGGCCTGAGCGTGGCCTTTTGAATGATACCCAACATGACCAGGTATAAAGTATAAAAATAAAAAAACAGGTATTTTTTTTGTGTGTTATTTTTATTAATGCAGCAATATTGTTCACATTTCAATTATAATGTGAACAATGATGCTGCACTAATGATTTTTTTCTATGGTGTGCGTTTGCTAAATAAGTCCCCACTTCTAATTTTTGTACAAGCGTACCCCATAGAAAATATAACTGCAAATGTTCATGTGATAAAAGGTGAAAATAAACACTTTACACGCTGCAGATGATTAAAATTAAAATTCAAGTTATATTGCATTTTTTGTTATAATATACAGGCAGAACATGACGTATACATATAAAAATGATAAATTATGAATCTGCCGAGTCTGCCGGAAAGAACGATATATAATATGTCTAGGTAGTATAATAAAATGTGGCTTCAAATCGCATTTAAACATGATGAGCGAAAGCAGTAAACATTAGCTCAGCACACAGCGGTGAAATGCCTCAGCAGTGAAAGGGTTAAAGGAACAGTGAAATAAAATAAGGGTTAAAAACAAAAACGAAAAATTCCTTCAAATATCGTGCCTAGGAGGTCCCCATAACCTGCCCGTGAAGTGGCGGATTTGTAGGATGTATGGAAACATCGCCATCACAGACCCACACACGACACCTAGCACTCCCAGTCTGCATACAATGTATCAAATTCATGAGACGGACTAATTAGAAGCACATGTTATTTCCAAACACTAATTAAACACCTGTTGTTTACGCCGTTTGAGAGCACATGTCATTTAGAGGTGAGAATCTTTGCACCTAGACATTAGTTTTTAATTCAATATCTAATAAACCGTTGCTTATAATATTCTGCAGTAAAGAGTCTCTTTATTTCTAGATTTTTTTGTATTTTTTAAGCATTTTTTATACTTTTTTCAATTTATTTTTTTTCGAACTCGAACCGAACACGCCAAAAAGTTCGAAGTTCACGAACTTTCGAACTGCCGATGTTCGAATCGAACTCCGAACTGATCAAACCGAACAGCTCATCCCTAGTCAGAGTACCTGGTTCATATCTTTATGGCAGGGGGAACAATGCCGCACCTGTGGGGTGTATGAATTTGACGAGTTCAAACCACCATCATGGGTATGTTTGTTCCATAACAGTTGCAATGCATTTGCCTAAAGGAATGGGTTAAAAGGAATTACCATCTCATATCAGCCATCCAGGGATAAATTCAATGTTTTGAGCGGATAAGCAATAAATTTCCAATATATTCCTTATAGAAACCTCTGTCCAGTATTAATAATCGTCAATATCCCTGCAATGTCAGGCTAAAACTAACTGTCTATAAGGGCCCCATGGTATAGATCACAATACCTGGTGATTAACCAGACTCAACTGCATTATAATAAAAACACCCACTGGCCACCCTGCCTATCCAACCCAGCCAATTCAACCCTGCCAATCCAACCCAGCCAATTCAACCCTGCCAATCCAACCCTGCCAATCCAACCAGCCAATCCAACCCTGCCAATCCAACCCAGCCAATCCAACACAGCCAATCCAACCCTGCCAATCCAACCCAGCCAATCCAACACAGCCAATTCAACCCTGCCAATCCAACCCAGCCAATCCAACACAGCCAATTCAACCCTGCCAATCCAACCCAGCCAATCCAACCAAGCCAATCCAACCCTGCCAATCCAACCCTGCCAATCTAACCCAGCCAATCCAACACAGCCAATCCAGCCCTGCCAATCCAACCCAGCCAATCCAACACAGCCAATCCAACCCTGCCAATCCAACCCAGCCAATCCAACACAGCCAATCCAGCCCTGCCAATCCAACCCAGCCAATCCAACACAGCCAATCCAACCCTGCCAATCCAACCCAGCCAATCCAACCCAGCCAATCCAACCCTGCCAATCCAACCCTGCTGTAACAGTAGCTATATCGCTTCCCCAAGAGTAGCGGAGTTGAGATCCTTAAGGGCAACAATACTTTCTTGATTAACACAGAAATTGCATAAAATACAGGTTGTAACTCAAGAGCCAAGGGACTCAAAGGACTAGCTGAATTACCTCTAGGTTCCGAGGGTTTAGACCAACAGAAAGCCTAGGACACGCTCAGAAACACCATATGTGGAACGACAGTCCGTGAAGTATTCAAAGTGCAGGGCAGTCAGAGATGCAGAAACCAATCGTTCTGGTAAATACTTGAGATTAGTAGATACCTAGTGACTCTCGGAAGGTACTGGCTTGCATACAGGATTGTTATTGCTAATATGTACAGAGATGCGATTAGAAATAACATTAAACAGAAATAAACAATCGTTTGTTATCGTGGTCTTTGCAAAAATATTTAACATGAGTAATAGCCTGGGTAAAGGGACCCCGGAGGGTTACAAATGATACCCCTAAACGTGATGGGACAGAACCCAAACAGCGAGTGATCAACCCAGCAACCAGCATGGGGTTAAATCAAAAAAATATACAAACAGCGTAATAAACACGATAGAGAGAGAGTAGTCAAAGCCAAGCCGGGTCAAATAACAGGAGCAGGAATCTCATACAACAAAGCAGGGTCGTCAACAGTAAATTCAAATAGATTCAGGAAGTAGCGGTGCGTGAAGTAAACTCCACAACAGGGCGATGAGGCAACTCCTCGAGCCCTGTTTTAAAGCCTGTGGCTTCTGGTAACCACATCTGACCCCGCCCCCTCAGATGCCGATCTGCCAGCAGAAAGTGCTGGCACCCGACCAGCCAGTGGTCCCCCTTCTTGCCCAGACCCCTCAGGGAGCACAGCGGGGGCTGAGGATGTAACACCTGCCAATCCAACCCAGCCAATCCAACCCTGCCAATCCAACTCAGCCGATCCAACACTGCCGATCCAACCCTGCCGATCCAACCCAGCCGATCCAACTCTGTCGATACATACCTGCCGATCCAACCCAGCCGATCCTACCCTGCCGATCCAACCCTGCCGATCCAAACCTGTCAATCCAACCCTGCCAATCCAACCCAGCCAATCCAACCCAGCCAATCCAACCCTGCCAATCCAACCCTGCCAATCCAACCCAGCCAATCCAACCCTGCCAATCCAACCCAGCCAATCCAACCCTGCCAATCCAGGTAACTCTTTCAAAAATTCATATAACTGTTAAAACACAAACACCCAACTAGTTTCACCTGTATAAATCTTGATAAAGCCTGGTATACAGGCGAAACTTGTTGGGTGTTTGTGTTTTAACAGTTATATGAATTTTTGAAAGAGTTACCTGGATTGGCAGGGTTGACAGTGGGTGTTTTTATTATAATGCAGATGAGTGCAGGAGAAGGCTAGAGAATCATGGGAGTTGTAGTTCAGAAACATCTGGGGGGCAGAGTTTGACAGCTCTGATATAGGTCTTCTTGAGTGCTATGCAGTAATAAAGGGGTTTCTTTCCTTCTCCTAATGGTCCTCTTGGAGGCCAGACCACGCAATGACCAGCCCAGGCTGAGGTGACGAATGATACAATGTATCTTCTTTTCCATATCATCATCTCCAAATGATGTTACATGTGAAGAAGAAGCGCACATTTATAGGAAACAGGAATGGTCAAGGAGAATGGAGATCAAAGAGCCAGGCTCGAGACTTGGAGGAGCAGGGATGACTATTTGGAGAAGCCTCGGGCATGGGTTCAGGGAGACTCTTTCTCCTTCCCTGCATTCTACGATCTGATTCTGTGTAATGAATGTATCTATTATTCAATTCATTATGTAACAAATGATGACTTGCTCCACCTGTGTCACCCCATCGACTCACTGACTGCACCGAGGATGTCACGGCACCAGCACGGGAGAATTCCTTGGCTTTTTCCGCATGCATAAAAAAGCGCATTCCCCATCCTGGAGGAAACTCGTCAGAGCAGCAGGATGCGCGAAAATATGTAATATTTCAGTAAGAGCCTAATGTCGCTTCTTAAGAGCCTGATATCTGAGATTTAGCTTTTTAATTAAGCCATAAATGGAGTCTTCTCATTCCTTTTACTGTGGGGGTTTAAGATATGAGCCTCATTACAGGGAGCTTTTGTGATTAAATATTTCAACGCTAATTGGGTGATAAGATTACAATTCGGACTGAACTTGACTTTATCGCTGAGATTATTTGTTCGTGAGGTTCCGACGCGGGCCGACGGCGCGCAAACCGGGTTATTTCACCGCTATCTGCACTCAGGGACAGACATTATGCACTCCGGGCCCTCCGGGGCGCCCATAAATCTCAAAATTCTCTTTTCTTTCGGCACATTACGCGCTTTAATGAAGAGCGGAACTTGTTTTAATGGAATGGCTCTGCCCTGACGTTCACTCGACGAGACACATATTTAAACAAAGCTATTTTACAAATCAAGGACAGGAGAAGCTTGACGAGGAATCATCAAGATAAAAGAAGCTGCTGTTTTGGTGAATAATCATGGTTCGTTGTGCATTGATTCTCAGGAAGGCAGCCATCGATTTCTTACTCGGAATCTTCATTCAGCGTCCCCCAACGTAACATTCCATTTGGAATGTTGCGAAACGTCTTCCTGAAGTCGATTTACTGAGATGTTACCATGTAAATCCTTCAAACATCCATAAATGAGAACAATTAAAACAAAATAATCTTTATTAGTGTAAATATTTATAATTTAATACTAATATTATTTAAACAAAATACATTTATTTTGTTTAATTATCCACAGGGCCTGCCCTCCCACTAGGCAAGCTAGGCACCCGCCTAGGACGCACTGCCACCTAGGAGCTCAGCCGGCCCCGAACTGGGTTCCATTAGGCCGGGTGCACACTAGACTAGAGTAGACGTTTTTTTTAACGCACTAATGCGCGTTAAAAAAAAAAACATCGTACCCGACGCTCGTCCACGCCCCCTTGCGTTATCTTCCATAGGAGGATAGCGGAGCACCCGTCGACGTGAATCCTAGCGTTCTAGAATGGCGATGCGCTAGGATTCGCGTCGACGGGTGCTCCGCTATCCTCCTATGGAAGATAACGCAAGGGGGGGTAGACGAGTGTCGAGTACGATGATTTTTTTTTTAACGCGCGTTAGTGCGTTACAAAAAACGTCTAGTGTGCAGCCGGCCTTATTGTACCTGTTCCTCATTGCGCGGATCGCATAGCCGGCAGTGGTGGCTTGCGGACCACAAAGCCAACAGAGTCGGCTCCCTGACCCCCTCTAGCGGTGTGGAATGTGGACGTTATATGGTGACGTGCTGGCGCCACCTGAGGTGGATGGAAGAAGAAAGAAAGTAGGGGGAAAGAGGAAAGAAAAAAGAGGTAGATGAAATAAAAAAAGCGAAAGAAAGAGGCACATATGAAAGAAAGAAAAAAGCAAAAGAATGAAAGAAAAAAGCTAAAGAAATAAAGAAAGGCAAAGAGGAAAGAAAAAAGTGAAAGAAAGAGAGAAAAAAGCGAAAGAAAGAAAGAAAGGCACAGAGGAAAGAAAAAAGTGAAAGAAAGAGGCACAGAGGAAGGAAAGAAAGAAAGAGGCACAGAGGAAAGAAAAAAGTGAAAGAAAGAGGCACAGAGGAAGGAAAGAAAGAAAGAGGCACAGAGGAAAGAAAAAAGTGAAAGAAAGAGGCACAGAGGAAGGAAAGAAAGAAAGAGGCACAGAGGAAAGAAAAAAGAGAAAGAAAGAGGCACAGAGGAAGGAAGAAAGAAAGAGGCACAGAGGAAAGAAAAAAGTGAAAGAAAGAGAGAAAAAAGCGAAAGAAAGAAAGAGGCACAGAGGAAAGAAAAAAGTGAAAGAAAGAGGCACAGAGAAGGAAAGAAAGAAAGAAAGAAAGAAGAGAGAAAGAAAGAGGCACAGTGGAAAGAAAGAAAAAAGCGAAGAAAGAGGCACAGAGGAAGGAAAGAAAGAAAGAGGCACAGAGGAAGAAAAAAGTGAAAGTAAGAAAGAAGCAAAAGAAAGAAAGAAAAAAGCAAAAGAAAGAAAGAAAGGCACACAGGGTTATTCAGAGAGCGTGAAAATCAGGAGAATGACTGGAGAATGAAAAATTCTAGGTCAAAATAGCCAAACCAGAAAAATTCTCCCTTTCATCTCACTTTCCAAATCGGCTATTTTGACCTAGAATTTTTCATTCTCCAGTCATTCTCCTGCTTTTCACGCTCTCTGAGTAACCCTGACAGAGGAAAGAAAAATCTAAAGAAAGAAAGAAAAAAGTGAAAGAAAGAAAGGCACAGAGAAAAGAAAAAAAGCGAAAGAAAGACGCACAGAGGAAAGAAAGAAAAAAGCGAAAGAAAGAAAAAAGCAAAAGAAAGAAAGAACGAAAAAACGAAAGAAAGGCACAGAGAAAAGAAAAAAGCGAAAGAAGTGGCACAGAGGAAAGAAAGAAAGAAAGAGGCACAGAGGAAAGAAAAAAGTGAAAGAGAGAAAGAAGCAAAAGAAAGAAAGAAAAAAGCAAAAGAAATAAAGAAAGGCAAAGAGGAAAGAAAAAAGTGAAAGAAAGAGAGAAAAAAGCAAAAGAAATAAAGAAAGGCACAGAGGAAAGAAAAAAGTGAAAGAAAGAGAGAAAAAGCGAAATAAAGAAAGGCACAGAGGAAAGAAAAAAGTGAAAGAAAGAGAGAAAAAAGCGAAAGAAAGAAAGGCACAGAGGAAAGAAAAAAGTGAAAGAAAGAGCACAGAGGAAGAAAGAAAGAAAGAAAGAAGAAAGAAAGAAAGAAAGAAAGAAAGAAAGAAGAAAGAAAGAGGCACAGAGGAAAGAAAAAAGTGAAGAAAAGAGAGAAAAAAGCGAAAGAAAGAAAGAGGCACAGAGGAAAGAAAAAAGTGAAAGAAAGAGGCACAGAGAAGGAAAGGAAAGAAAGAAAGAAAGAAGAGAAGAAAGAAAGAAAGAAAGAAAGAAAAGAAAGTAAGAAAAAGAAAGAAAGAAGAAGAAAGAAGAAAGAAGAAAGAAAGAAAGAGAGAAAGAAGAAAGAAAGAAAGAAAGAAAGAAAGAAAGAAAAAGAAAGAAAGAAAGAAAGAAAGAAAGAAAGAAAGAAAGAAAGAAAGAAAGAAAGAGAAAGAGAGAAAGAAAGAGGCACAGTGGAAAGAAAGAAAAAAGCGAAAGAAAGAGGCACAGAGGAAGGAAAGAAAGAAAGAGGCACAGAGGAAAGAAAAAAGTGAAAGTAAGAAAGAAGCAAAAGAAAGAAAGAAAAAAGCAAAAGAAAGAAAGAAAGGCACACAGGGTTATTCAGAGAGCGTGAAAATCAGGAGAATGACTGGAGAATGAAAAATTCTAGGTCAAAATAGCCAAACCAGAAAAATTCTCCCTTTCATCTCACTTTCCAAATCGGCTATTTTATTTTGACCTAGATTTTTCATTCTCCAGTCATTCTCCTGCTTTTCACGCTCTCTGAGTTACCTGACAGAGGAAAGAAAAATCTAAAGAAAGAAAGAAAAAAGTGAAAGAAGAAAGGCACAGAGAAAAGAAAAAAGCGAAAGAAAGACGCACAGAGGAAAGAAAGAAAAAAGCGAAAGAAAGAAAAAAGCAAAAGAAAGAAAGAACGAAAAAACGAAAGAAAGGCACAGAGAAAAGAAAAAAGCGAAAGAAGTGGCACAGAGGAAAGAAAGAAAGAAAGAGGCACAGAGGAAAGAAAAAAGTGAAAGAGAGAAAGAAGCAAAAGAAAGAAAGAAAAAAGCAAAAGAAATAAAGAAAGGCAAAGAGGAAAGAAAAAAGTGAAAGAAGAGAGAAAAAAGCAAAAGAAATAAAGAAAGGCACAGAGGAAAGAAAAAAGTGAAAGAAAGAGAGAAAAAGCGAAATAAAGAAAGGCACAGAGGAAAAGAAAAAGTGAAAGAAGAGAGAAAGCGAAAGAAAAGAAAGGCACAGAGAAAAGAAAAAGTGAAAGAAAGAGGCACAGAGGAAGGAAAGAAAGAGAAAGAAGAAAGAAAGAAAGAAGAAAGAAAGAAAGAAAGAAAGAAAGAAAGAGGCACAGAGGAAAGAAAAAAGTGAAAGAAAGAAAGAAGCAAAAGAAAGAAAGAAAGGCACACAGGGTTATTCAGAGAGCGTGAAAATCAGGAGAATGACTGGAGAATGAAAAATTCTAGGTCAAAATAGCCAAACCAGAAAATTTTTCCTTTCATCTCACTTTCCAAATCGGCTATTTTGACCTAGAATTTTTCATTCTCCAGTCATTCTCCTGCTTTTCACGCTCTCTGAGTTACCCTGACAGAGGAAAGAAAAATCAAAAGAAAGAAAGAAAAAAGTGAAAGAAAGAAAGGCACAGAGAAAAGAAAAAAAGCGAAAGAAAGAGGCACAGAGGAAAGAAAGAAAAAAGCGAAAGAAAGAAAAAAGCAAAAGAAAGAAAGAAAGAAAAAAGCGAAAGAAAGGCACAGAGAAAAGAAAACACGAAAGAAAGTGGTACAGAGGAAAGAAAGAAAAAAGCGAAAGAAAGAAAAAAGCAAAAGAAAGAAAGAAAAAAGCGAAAGAAAGGCACAGAGAAAACAAAAAAGCGAAAGAAAGAGGCACAGAGGAAAGAAAGAAAAAAGCGAAAGAAAGGCACAGAGAAAAGAAAAAAGCGAAAGAAAGAGGCACAGAGGAAAGAAAGAAAAAAGCGAAAGAAAGAAAGAAAGAAAAAAGCGAAAGAAAGAGGCACAGAGAAAAGAAAGAAAAAAGCGAAAGAAAGAAAAAAGCAAAAGAAAGAAAGAAAGAAAAAAGCGAAAGAAAGGCACAGAGAAAAGAAAAAAGCGAAAGAAAGAGGCACAGAGGAAAGAAAGAAAAAAGCGAAAGAAAGAAAGAAAAAAGCAAAAGAAAGAAAGAAAGAAAAAAGCGAAAGAAAGGCACAGAGAAAAGAAAAAAGCGAAAGAAAGTGGTACAGAGGAAAGAAAGAAAAAAGCGAAAGAAAGAAAAAAGCAAAAGAAAGAAAGAAAAAAGCGAAAGAAAGGCACAGAGAAAAGAAAAAAGCGAAAGAAAGAGGCACAGAGGAAAGAAAGAAAAAAGCGAAAGAAAGGCACAGAGAAAAGAAAAAAAGCGAAAGAAAGAGGCACAGAGGAAAGAAAGAAAAAAGCGAAAGAAAGAAAGAAAAAAGCAAAAGAAAGAAAGAAAGAAAAAAGCGAAAGAAAGAAAGAAAGAAAGGCACAGAGGAAAGAAAGAAAGAAAAAAAGAGAAAGAGGCACAGAAGAAAGAAAGAGGCACAGAGGGCAGTGGAAAGGAAAAGGTAAAAAACGATCCTAGGCCCTACCAGCAGAGAGGGTAAGACTTGCACCAACCGACCTACTGACTGTGTGCGGTCCCCGTGCAGATTGTGTGTCACGCATGAGCAGTGTGTGTGTGCCCCACACAAGCAGTGTGGGTGTGTGTGTGTCCCCTCATTTCAACAGTTAACAATTTTTTTGGGGGGCACAAGTCTAGCACCGGCCCTGATCCTCACTTGTGTTGTTCGCTCCTGATTCCTTCTAGTAGTGACTTCTAACAGGCCAGGGTTAAACCTGGTGTTGGAGGAAGTATATACAGTCAGGTCCAGAAATATTGGGACATGGACACAATTCTAATATCTTTGGCTCTATACACCACCACAATGGAGTTGGAATGAAACAAACACAATGTGCTTTAACTGCAGACTGTCAGCTTTAATTTGAGGGTATGTACATCCAACTCAGGTGAACGGTGTAGGACTTACAGCTGTTTGCAGATGTGCCTCCCACTTGTTAAGGGACCAAAGGTAATGGGACAATTGGCTTCTCAGCTGTTCCATGGCCAGGTGTGTGATATTCCCTCATTACCCCAATTACAATGTGCAGATAAAAGGCCCAGAGTTCATTTCAAGTGTGCTATTTGCATTTGGAATCTGTTGCTGTCAACTCTCAAGATGAGATCCAAAGAGCTGTCACTATCAGTGAAGCAAGCCAACATTAGGCTGAAGAAACAAAACAAACCCATCAGAGAGATAGCAAGAACATTAGGGGTGGCCAAAACAACTGTTTGGAACATTCTCAAAAAGAAGGAACGCACCGTGAGCTCAGCAACACCAAAAGACCCGGGAGACCACGGAAAACAACTGTGGTGGATGACCAAAGAATTCTTTCCCTGGTGAAGAAAACACCCTTCACAACAGTTGGCCAGATCAAGAACACTCTCCAGGAGGTAGGTGTATGTGTGTCAAAGTCAACAATCAAGAGAAGACTTCACCAGAGTGAATACAGAGGGTTCACCACAAGATGTAAACCAGTGGCTGAAATTTGCCGCCCCCAAATTTCTGTCGCCTGACGCCGCTGCTCCACTCGACACCATTGTCGGGCTGGCCCTGGGTTCACCACAAGATGTAAACCATTGGTGAGCCTCAAAAACAGGAAGGCCAGATTAGAGTTTACCAAACAACACCTAACAAAGCCTTCACAGTTCTGGAACAAGATCCTATGGACAGATGAGACCAAGATCAACTTGTACCAGAGTGATGGGAAGAGAAGAGTATGGAGAAGGAAAGGAACTGCTCATGATCCTAAGCATACCACCTCATCAGTGAAGCATGGTGGTGGTAGTGTCATGGCGTGGGCATGTTTGGCTGCCAATGGAACTGGTTCTCTTGTATTTATTGATGATGTGACGCTGACAAAAGCAGCAGGATGAATTCTGAAGTGTTTCAGGCAATATTATCTGCTCACATTCAGACAAATGCTGCAGAACTCATTGGACGGTGCTTCACAGTGCAGATGGACAATGACCCAAAGCATACTGCAAAAGCAACCAAAGAGTTTTTGAAGGGACAGAAGTGTAATGTTATGCAATGGCCAAGTCAATCACCT
Organism: Leptobrachium leishanense; assembly: GCA_009667805.1. Lineage (NCBI taxonomy): Eukaryota > Metazoa > Chordata > Amphibia > Anura > Megophryidae > Leptobrachium > Leptobrachium leishanense. Next base: position 10,819,954 of record CM019068.1, on the reverse strand, counting down.
GACCTGAATCCCATTGAGCAGCATTTCACTTGCTGAAGACAAAACTGAAGGGAAAATGCCCCAAGAACAAGCAGGAACTGAAGACAGTTGCAGTAGAGGCCTGGCAGAGCATCACCAGGTATGAAACCCAGCGTCTGGTGATGTCTATGCGTTCCAGACTTCAGGCTGTGATTGACTGCAAAGGATTTGCAACCAAGTATTAAGAAGGGAAAGTTTGATTTATGATTATTATTCTGTCCCATTACCTTTGGTCCCTTAACAAGTGGGGGCACATCTGCAAACTGCTGTAAGTCCTACATCATTCACCTGAGTTGGATGTACATACCCTCAAATTAAAGCTGACAGTCTGCAGTTAAAGCACATTGTGTTTGTTTCATTCCAACTCCATTGTGGTGGTGTATAGAGCCAAAGATGTTACAATTGTGTCCATGTCCCAATATTTCTGGACCTGACTGTATATATATATATATGGGATCAGTGACCTTTTTTGTAAATTCACTCAAGGTTTTTTGTGTGATTTGTCAAGTTAATTTTGAATAATAAAGATAATTTTGTTTTTATCGTTATTTCTCGCCTCGTCTGTACTTTTTGATTGCAGATTATTGTGATGTTTTGAGGATTATGCCACTTTTTGGAGGAGGACTTTATTGCCCCCGTGCTTATAGTTTGTGTGAAACATCCATCAGAGCCTGGACATGTTTGTTTGTTACTTTGTGGACACGATTGTTTGTTACTTTGTGGACACGTTTGTTTGTTACTTTGTGGACACGATTGTTTGTTACTTTGTGGACACGATTGTTTGTTTCTTTGTGGACACGATTGTTTGTTACTTTGTGGACACGATTGTTTGTTACTTTGTGGACACGATTGTTTGTTACTTTGTGGACATGTTTGTTTGTTACTTTGTGGACACGATTGTTTGTTACTTTGTGGACATGTTTGTTTGTTACTTTGTGGACACGATTGTTTGTTACTTTGTGGACACGATTGTTTGTTACTTTGTGGACACGATTGTTTGTTACTTTGTGGACACGATTGTTTGTTACTTTGTGGACATGTTTGTTTGTTACTTTGTGGACACGATTGTTTGTTACTTTGTGGACACGATTGTTTGTTACTTTGTGGACACGATTGTTTGTTACTTTGTGGACACGATTGTTTGTTACTTTGTGGACATGTTTGTTTGTTACTTTGTGGACATGTTTGTTTGTTGTTTTCCAGTAGTTGGTAGATTTTATGGTAATTTGCATTTGCTGCATTGTGCTTTTCAGATCATTGACGTGTCCTACTTAGTCTGCAAGATCTTCGGCAAAGAACACGAGGAACCTTGAGCGTTGAATCACATTCACTCGCCTGATACAAAGTCAGCGATGCTAAGTCTTAGAACAGAGCATTCTGTAATGAGGTGACGGGGTTAATGCTTCTGGAGTTCACTTATCTATTATGTCACACGAATAGGCATTACCAACACTGGGAACCTCTTATCGTTAACGGCACAACAAATAACTGGCACAGAAAAGGTGCGAGGGATAGAGATCTCGCTGGGTACAATGAGTTTATTTATTCTCTTCGCAGTCACAGCCTCAGAACTGGAGGAAGTTGTTTTAAAGAGACACGACCACTAAGAAAAGCAGTAACTAGATTAACAAGCGCACACTATAAAACACATTATAAAACACACTATGAAACACATGATAAAACACCTTATAAAACACACTATAAAACACCTTATAAATCAACTTATAAAACACACTATAAACCACATTACAAAACACATAATAAAACACCTTATAAACCACCCTATAAAACACAATCACAAAACACCTTATAAAACACATTAAAAAAACACATTATAAAACACATGCTGCTGTTTTTTTCTTTGAAGTAATTGCATGTAGAAAGGAAAAATAGATAAGGGGTTAATCAGAGAGCACTGAAATGTTGGCACCATTCAGTAGTTTTTTTTGCAAACAGCTTTTTAATTTTGACACTTTCAAGCGTATTGTTTTCTTATTTTTTTACCCTGTTCGTCAGCTTGTCGGCTTTTGCAGGGAAGCGCGAGAAATGACAGAGCCCCGAAATGTCGATGTAACTGAAGCTCCCTCTACCTTTGCACCCTCACCCTCCTTGGCATCCTTGCCCACACTTTACTTGGCCTCTGTGCCTCTTGGAGAGGTGTAAATGCTGGCCTCCTGCCAAGAGATCGTGGGCCAAGTTGGCAAAGCCAGTTCTCAAGCACAGTGGGCATGGGGGTCACCTAATGGTTAATGATTTACAAATACATTTAATCTTAACTGTATTTTAGGATTTAGTTTGTGTTAGATACAATGTAGACGTTTCTGTTCTCTGTTTGTTCTTAGTTTAATCTGATTCTGTGTTTGTTAATCCCGTCTGTTGTGTAAGTGATTAGGTTTCAGTGTCTTGTCTAGGAATTCAACTCCTGTAGATATTGTATTCTGTTGATTGTGTCATGTCACCCCCCCCCCTCTGCTGTCCATAAAACTGCTCTCATTTTCATTAAAGATTAATTCATTTTCCCCTGCACTAAGTGTGTGTCTGGTGTTTTGGGGAGATATACATTGCACTCCCTCAAGTTCTGGCTGAGGGTTGTGAGAAGCTGCTGCGGATCAGAGAAGGGACGGACGCTGTAGCAGCTTTGGGTCTGGTCCACAAGCTGAAGACCAGTGCACCCCAGTTGCTGTTACAGTCGGCTACATTTCGTTGCTCTCTGAATAACCCCCCATGTCACTTGAGATCAGGCTCTCAGTACCTGTGCTGTGGAAACGAGCAATAGACACAGATATTAAAGGGTCATTTCATCTTAATACATACCGTCTGGTCAAAGAGGCATTTTAGTAATGGGAACTCTATATTTTTCTGACTACAAAGAGTTAATCCTCCTGCCAGAAGCCTTCGGTACAGTCTGACATCAGATCTGTGCTCCTGATTTTCTTGGATCACGATAGTGGGCAGGAGGGATAGGGTTACTGTGTTGTGTAGGGGATTGAGATCAGGTTACAGACCGATTTCTCCTTTAAGCCGTAAAACACGAATGAAGAACTAACCGCGTTATTACTCAACTAAAGTTAAAAGGAAGAAAATAAAACACATTATCTGACGAGCCTTTATTTTACAGATTTAAAGAGAGTCACGACGCATTAGGAGGTAAACAGAGTATTTAGGGAACAAATGAACGCCAGAAAAATATCCCTTTAAATCTCCGGCTGCTAAAATGCCGAGCGTATTAAAGTAATATAAAAGGTATATAAAAGGAATGCTAATCTGCCTCGAAAAAACTCAGATGTGTTTTCTATTAGCATGACTTATAAGGTAATTAACATTAAGAAATAGTGCTGCGATCTGAATAAAGCTTTCATCGCGTTTCCGCCAGAGACAGTTAAAAATCACCGGGATATAATGCAGGGCTTTTATTTATTTTTTCACGTTTAAAGTGAAAATCTGGATTCGGCCGGATTCAGACAATGCAAGTTTGGCGAGGCAGCGCTGCTTCACATTGGTCGATAGAAAGAATTTATAGGGACAGCAAAGGGTTAAATAACAAAAACATTAAAAGGAGGGGTTAAATATTAACCATCGCCATTCCACGGCATGTTGGGTTTTTTGGGGGGTGCAGCTGTTATGTTGCCTAGATTGTTGACTGGAATGGCGGTGTGCGAGTCTAATATGTGGTGACGATGGACGCCCTTTTGAACGGCCGCCCGTAACCGGACAGACGGGAAATACTTTTGCCAATTTCTATACACTGCATTGGAAAGTCCAGTCCCTGCCACAGTGTCTGCCGCTGCCACGACTCCTGTCCATGGGGACCACAACCAGGGCCGGATTTATAGTTGGACAAAGTAGGCATGTGTCTACAGGTGCCCGCCACATTGGGGGTAAGGGGCGCCTTGTTCTGAAAACCTAAGGAAAAACCAAAATATCTCTTGCATTTTTTTATGTATGTTTTTTTAATTTAGACAGCAAGGTGACCCCCCCCCTCTAGTGGACGCCTTTCTATATAGCCTGTGCTGCGGCACATTTCTCTATAAAACGAAAATAATTTTTTTAAAAAAAATACCATTCTTAAACAGATTTTTATTATTTATTCATTAAGGTATTTTATAATTTTTTAATGCAACTTTTTTTGTTTTAAGATTTACAGAAACAGGGAACATTCAGAATTCCGTTCCTGCGGAGACCTGAGATGTAAAGCCGGCCCTGACCGCTACCCAGTGACCTTTCAAAGACCTTCTGCTGCCACACTTTCGGTTTAACTCATGTCAAATGCCGGCGTTTTTCCAGCAGGTTTGGCCGGAGTTTGCAACTTTGACAAACATAGGTGATATGTTTCTGAAAACAAAAATTTAAAAACACTTCCTTGGGATTATTGTCCAAAAAACACTTGATCAGGATTATTGTCCATCAAACACTTGATCAGGATTATTGTCCATCAAACACTTGATCAGGAGCTCCTGAAGAAGTCTTTTTTAGCCGAAATGCGTCAAGTTAATTATTGGGGATCAGTTTACCTGCATTGTGGATCCTCAATGACCAGCAAACACAGGTAATACCTGAATAACCCACAATGGGTTATTTTATAGGAGAGCCCTGGATAAACTCAATTCTTTAACCACCGAGCGCTCGGACTTCCCAGACTGATATTTTCACGTAGAAAAGCAGCAAAGCCGAGGACGGAGAGACGTGCGGCGGCTGCAGGAGTATCGCCACAGAAGGCCTTAATTCACTGTCCCTGCAAACGCTGAATATTTCAAGGAAAGTTAAAGCTCCGTCATCCCAACGAACGCCGCACTCACGGGCTGGAAACACGCACCGCGAGCGAAGTATTGTAAACATTTCTGCAGAGCCGAAGGTCCCTCATTGAATTATTTCTCGACTGAATTGATGTCGCTGCCGCTTCTTTTCCTCCGCAGATGCAAGGAGGACCTCGTGTGGCTTTCTCATCGCATCTCAAACAGCTTACGATTGCTCATCCACAGTCACTTCAGAGACGGACGACGGATCTCCAGGCTTTAATCATTATGAGAAAAAGAGAGAGCGGCCGGACTCTCTTACAAACACAAAGGGTTCTGTTCACAAAGCACCGACATACAACGCAAGGCTCAGTGCTCGGCATTTTGATGCATTTCGGCTCACTTTAGCAACTCCATTTCGTCGAAATTTAGCTGGATTCACTGTTTATCGAATGTTCATCGTATTTTGCTGAAAATGGAGTCGCCGAATCAGTTATCGGACGCTGGCGAAAAGCTCCAACAAGTGCCAGGAAAAAAAAGTAAATCTCCTATCGTCCTAATAGGAGCTTAAACCAATAAAAATGTGTAAAACGTGTCTAAATAAATTTGTAAAAGGTCCTATAATAAGAAAAAGTAATTTAAATAATAAATTTGTTATTAAAATAATAATAAAAGAACAAAAATGTCTTTAAAAAAATACAAAATGGACTTTTAGAAAATAAAAAAGGGTTTTTACAAAAAATAAGAAATGATCTTACAAAAGAATAAAAGAGTTATTCAATTTATTACAAGAAAACCTATGGATTCGCCTGTTGAGTTGAAACACCGAAAATCAGGTAATTTCGACAAAATTCTGGTACAATTAGGAATTCTGTGAATAGAGAAATCAATCCCATTTCTCTATGGGACAATTTTGATGTTGCCAAGTTGCCGCGAAATGCGTTGTAATTCACTTGTCAATTCGTCTGTATTTGGTGACGATAGAGCTTTGTGAACAGACGAATTGCCGCGAAATTGCAGATATGATGAAATTTACCGTTCAGTGCAATTCTGAGGTTAGTGAATAACCCCTTAAATCAACCCAAGTCTTTATTCCCCCACCGCTCCCTGTGATCTCCGCTGCCTCTGAAACCCCTTCACCCGGCAGGTCCATTCTTGGGATGTCCAAAATTTAATAAAAAAGAAAAAGAACATCAATTCATAATCCCAAAATGGCTAATTACGATCTCAAGACAATGTTACCATGTGGAGCCACCATACAGAGGTCGACTCTATAGGTCAGGGGAGGTGGAGGAGTTGATGAGAGCTGTCCCATGGGTTCAAACCCTAAAATATAGGCCACGCATGACTAGGATTCAAGGGCATCCTGGGTCAACATTGAGTTGGATCATGCAAATGTCCATTTGGACAATGACACATGGTCAGTACCAATTGGGCTTTTCTTTAGCTACATACCATAGACACAAGAAGCTGATCCTTCCAACACCTCACCATGATAGGTCAATACCAAATTTTGTACCGTCTCCAGCAATGGACACTCTTAGCCAATTGTGACCCTGGGTGACAAATATTTTGAAGGATCCAGAACCCTAATCCCTATTTGTCTAAATTCTTCTCAGTTTATACAACTCATGGCTGGAGTGGGCTCTTCTCCAGTCGATTGGCGTCCAATGAAGGTTTTCATTTCATGTTGTTTCATGTCTCTGCTGTCTGTGGGCTTGAGAAATCCATGTACAGATTCTACCCTCCTTTTACATAAGGACAAAACTTATAATGGATGCCAACATGGGTCAAAGAGCGGCCAAACCCGTAGAGAACTTGCAGCAAAAAAGGAATGGCCACTCCACCTCTTCCAAAGCAGGGCAACTTTATTGGAACTTCACCGGAGAAAACGTTTGATTTTTTAACAGAACTTCATAAAAACTCAGAGTTGAAACGTTGTCTCTGGTGATGCTCCAGTACAGTTGCCCTACTTTGGAAGAGGTGGAGTGCCAGTACGGCTTTTGGTACCTGGGCTTGAGGAAGGGCATTTTATGGCAGAAACGCTACAGATTTTCCATGAAACCAAAGCTATTTGAAGCCCTATGTGATAATGTGGAGTACCTTGACCCTGTTTCTTGTTGTGTCCATATTTTGGGAGTCTAGGCAGCCTCTGGGATCCATGAGCATCCTCTACACCAGCTAAATTGGTCTAGTTAGGGGTACACGTTAACTCCCGGTCATTGTCCTCATGTCTCTGCTGCCTCACAGAGCAAGAGGTGTGTATTGGAAATCCTCTATCCACCACCATCAACCAACTGTCCAGAGACCACCTGGAAAAAGTAATCACCCCTTGTTATTGCAGCTCACATGGGGACAGCTAATAACTGGCACAGGACCCCAAAAACAGGAGCCAAGGTCACGGCCTATCGAGGCCTTCTATTAAAAACCTGGATGCCTTGTGCCCTGAATAACTCACAGGATACGGAGACAATCTCACCTGAGGACATTCAGACACTCACACACCTAGTAATCAAGGTTACTCTCATCAATCAGACCTACAGAAAACCAAGATACACCGTGACAACAATAGAACATTTTATTTTTTACTGAAAGACTCTTTCACGTCTTTGGAACAAAAAAAACCAAGTCGATTTGTAACGGACGTAGGAGCATTTTTCGGCTATAATGAAAGCACGCTTATAGGATCAGAGGTCTGCGTGTGTCCTTCACCGGCGAAGCCCGGTCTATTGTACGCCGAGCCGAGACTGACAGTTTGCTAAATCTGCCCTTTATAAATAGCTGTTGTAAACATCGAAGCCGCTATTGAAATGCTCTGACCTTTCTGTAAAAGTCAGGAAAATTTCAATACCAGAGACACCAGCTATAAATTCAGCTTTCTTTCACTCGCCGGGCTTTAAAAAGCGTCTGATTCGTTATCTATTTATTTGTAAATTCTCTTTGAGATCGAGTTGTCCTCTTGTAGGTCAGTAACAATGATCCCACCTTCCGCCAAACTCGACAAGCCCCGGATTTGTCTCCGAGACGCGTCTTATCCGGATGGGAGGCCGTCAGTCCTAAGGTCATGTTTGGCGGGATTGTGATTTAGTCGATGAGGAGGTCGAGGGATCTGTACGCGATAAGCCTCCGGAACACACGGCGGAAGGTCCGTTATGGGTTAAAGATGAGGACTCGGTAAGCGAAGCTTTTGAATCAGAGGCAGAAAAGGTTCAGAAAATCAGTTTTAGGGTTTTTCAAATTAAGTTAATTAAAAGAAACAAATTGGGCGATTTGGAAAAAGAGTAATTGTTCTGGAAAGTTCTAAAACTATAACACATTATGAACATTATGATTCCAATACCTTAAAAACAGTTACAGATACAAGCACTTATACAGCGCCAACAGATTCTGTAGCGCATTACAATTAGGGATGTGCACGCCGGTTTTGTTCGGTTCGTTCTTTTTTACGGCCCGTTTTTTTTCGTTACGGGTCGTTTCGGCAGGTTTTCATTTCGTTTCGCCAATTCGGGGCGATTCGGCAGTCTGTTTCAATGGGTTATTTTGTTTTCCCATTTTTGTGAGTAATATATTATTAAATATTTATTAAACGATTTATTTTTTTCACTTACAGTAAGAAGTGTCTGCATTTATTTATTTGTTAGGATTATTTTTGCATTTTTTGGGAATTTTTGGGTAAATCTTTAGGTTTCCTAAGTAATTTTAAAGAAACTAGCCTTTTTTCCATCATAGCTTTCAATGTTAAAAAATCACTCTATTTAACTGTTTATTAAATATATCTTAAAGCATTTATTTTTTTCACTTACAGCAAAAAGTGTTTGCATTTATTTATTTGTTTGTTGGATTATTTTTAAATTTTTCGGGAATTTTTGGGTTAATCTTTAGGGTGCAAGTGCTCAGCCAGACGTCCCGTGAGCTTACAATCTATCAGGGTTATTCAAAGTGATCCGAATTGGGGCCAAAAGGTAACCGAACGCTGAAATTCAGCATACAGTTATCTTTCCTGGTCATTCGGCTATTCAGAAGGCAGGCAGTTCGCCAAATGTTGGTGAATTGCCATGCACATACGGTGCCTGTTGGAGGGCAATGAAATCCCCATAGCTTTGTCTATTCAGAGAACAAAAACCAGCAGTGAAAAGTTGCCGAATTGCCCTGCCGTTTGGTAGTTTCATTCAGCAGGTTAAATCAGGCGAATTCCATAGGCTTTAATGTTAAAAATATTCCCATTTTAATCCAATATCTTATAAACCGTTTATTATTTTATTCTGCAGTAAAAAGTCTCTTTATTTTTAGATTTTTTAGGATCTTTTAGGCATTTCTCGTAAAAAAAATGTGAAAACAAATTCCGTTTTTTTTTTTTAAATCATCATTTTTCTTTTTTCTGTAACAGCCCTTTCTATTATCATTCATAGGATGTTATATGTAAATTTCAGATATTTTTGTGTCATTGTAGTCTCTTTGCAAACAGCGTTTCACTTTTCAAACATTCAAGCGTACAGTGTTTTGTTTTTTCGCTCTGCGCTGTGATCGGCTCCTGCTCTGATTTCTCCGGCGTGTTCGGCGGGGTTAATCCAGATGTTTTTGTGGGTTTCAGCGTGCATTCACCGGGTTTTGCGGTGAGTGTTCGGTGGGTTTGCGGCGGCTTTTCCCCGCATTACGCTGGCCCTGTGGTGCTGGCTGATAGGCTTGTGCACTGATTTTTTTTTCGGTTCGATTCGGTTTGATTTTTCGGATTTTTAAACTTTTCGATTCGGCTCGTTTCAACCAATTTCTGTTTCGATTCGGTTCGGCTCGACTCGTTTTTCGTGTACATTTTTTTTCGGAATATCGACTATTTTTCGTATTTTCGTGTCACTTTGCTCGTTTTTTGTATCGACTTTTCGTAATTTCGGAAATTTTCGTTTTTCGGAATTGTACATGTTTTTGGAATATCGACCGTTTTTCGTATTTTCGTGTCACTTTGCTCGTTTTTTGTATCGACTTTTCGTAATTTCGGAAATTTTCGTTTTTTTGGAACGTCTGTTCTCCTCGTTTCAAAGCAATAAATTTCGATTTGACACATTTCAAGTCCATTCGAAAATTCCGAAAATATTTCGTTTCGGCTCGGAAAACTTTTCGGATCTGCCATTTTCGGATCTAAAATTTTTCGGAAATTCGCCGCATCCGAAAACACGAATCGGGAAATTTCATGAAAATTCCGAAATTCCGAAACCCGAAACGCACATCCCTACTGGCTGAATACACTACAGGGTCGCCAGAATGGGATCGCCAAATCGCACCGAATTGAAGAGAACAAAAAGTCAACGAACGTGCGATGACTTTTCGATTCTCTTGGAATAACCCTGTAAGGGACTAAGGCAAGTGAAACAAAAGGGAGCAGGGGGAGTGTGAAGATTATTAGCAGAGAGAGTATAGCATACAGTGCATAATGATAGACCAATAGCTTGTGCATGATGAGGTTAAACCGAGAGAGAAGTGAAGCAGCTGGAAAAAGGAGCCTATATAAAGGATAGGGGCTGGGTGGGGCGGGCGAGTGAGACAGCAGTGGGGAGGATAGAAGTGAAGTGTGGCTGTGATTCAGAAATGAGGAGTTTAGAGACGGCCATTGCACACAAAAAATTTACAACAAAGAGGAGCAGAACAGAATCTATTTTTTCGGTGGCAGCTGTTCGGCAGGTTTTTCCTGCACTCCGGGAACTCTCCGGTGAATGCTGCAGGGTGGGGAACTTTGATTCCCCAAAGTGCAGGGAAGTGCAAGGAACAAGAGAGCATCGAAATGCCGGCGACATTTCGGTGCTCTCTGAATAACCCCTTGTCTCAAGCCTGATAAAAATATAAGTTGCAATTTCCAGAATTCTTATTAAACGCTTCCAGCCAGTGAGCGGTTTAACCTTTCTGTGCCGGTAGGGGTTAACACGTCCTTAAGGGAAGAGAAGTAATTAAGTTGTCAGTTATATAATGTTCCTAAATGGTAGGTCATTTGCAAAGCGGGTGAAAGTAATGTTCTTAAATCAACACGTTCGCCGCCCTGCCCGATCAATTATTAAAGCAACAAAAACTATCAATCAATTAACAATTCATTTACAAATAAATCAATGGAACGGCCTTTTAAAAAAAGCTCGGCGGAGGCGAACTTCGCGCCGACTGCCAATTAGGAGAGGCGCACTTTATGAATTCCAAATTCTAATTAATACGGTCGATTTAATGAGACAACTTGCAAAAGCTACGGCATCGATTTGCCCCACAGGTCTTAATCAACTTGGTTATGCAGTCCATCTCCCGGCCTGATGGGCTTTTCTTCTAATTTGTCCAATTTTAGGGAACGCCAGCGAGTGAATTCGCTCGTACTTTCAGCAGGCTGCTTGTGGAGGATCCTTCAGGTCTGCTCATCGTGGTGAGAAACTTTACTCCCTGACATCCTGCAACGCCTGAAACATCGGTAATGCAGAAAAGCACCGGATTTAAACGAGAGAAAAGGGGACACATACCTACCGGTGCTCCCCCCCCTTAACAGAGGCCGTCCCTATTGTGGGCCGCGACCCCTCTTTTTAGCCCTGTTATCCCTCTTTTAAATGGTTCCTCCATATATTCAGGGTGTGCGGGTTTCTTTTTAGAGATTCAATATTTTCAGGGTGTGCGGGTGTCTTTTTAGGGGTTCCTTCATATATTCAGGGTGTGCCGGTGTCTTTTTAGGGGCCCCTCCATATATTCAGGGTGTGCGGGTGTCTTTTTAGGGGTTCCTCCATATATTCAGGGTGTGCGGGTGTGTTTTTAGGGTTTCCTCTATATATTCAGGGTGTGTAGGTGTGTTTTTAGGGGTTCCTCCATATATTCAGGGTGTGCGGGTGTATTTTTAGGCTCTCCTCCATATATCTGGAGTATGCTAGTTTCCCATCTATGTGTCAGGACAAGATCAAGTGACCACAGTCACTTCTCTGAAATATCTAGGTATGTGGTTAGACCCAAATCTATCTTTTGGCCCCACATCGAAAAACTCATCTAAACTTTACCCCAAACTAGGTGCCCTGTACAGAAACAAATCCTGCCTGAGCCCCGCGGTAAGAAAGCAGATTTTATAACAAATGCTTATGCCAGCTATTGAATACGGAGATGTAGTGTATGCAGCCGCCCCGCAAACACACCTCCAGAAGCTTACTACATTGTATAACTCATTCTGCCGCTTTGCGCTACAATGTAACTACATGACCCACCATTGTGACATGTTAATAATAATAATAACAACAAAAGCTGTGTTACTGGTGCATTGCAAGAAAAAAAACACATGATACACAGGACACGGGGTCATCCATTTAGACTGGAAGAAAGAAAATTTAGCTTAAAGCATAGGAAGGGTTATTTTACGGTGAGAACAATAAAACTGTGGAATTCTCTGCCTGTTGAGGTGGTTGGGTCAGAGTCTGTACAGACTTTTAAAAAGCGACTGGATGACTTCCTGCAGACACAGAATATTAAGGGTTATAATATTTAATATGTGGGTAAAAGCTTCTTGATCCAAGGAGAAATCTGACGCCATTCTGGGGTCAAGAAGGAATTTTTTCTCAGTATGTTGCATATTGGCGAGCATTTCAGACTGGGTTTTTTGCCTTCTTTTGGATCAACAGCAGTAGGTTATGTGGGAGAGGCTGAACCCGATGGACGCATGTCTTTTTTCAGCCTATATAACTATGTAACTATGTAACTATGTAATAAAACACATGGTGCTGTTTTTTTTTTGTAAATTGTATGTAAAAAGTAAAAATAAAGTTTGGTTGTTAATTCCTGTGTTAATTGTGTTGATTTTATTTCCCATGATGCAACATTTACCAAAATCTGTATACAAGTTTTACTTTACTGCTGTACTTAATCCAATCTACAGTATTTAACAGTACTAATAAGGGGAGGGGGATTATCTAGATAAAGTGGCAGGTGGCTATTGTTCTCCAGGCTACCCGAGATAAAAAACTGGTAGCTGAATGACAAAAAAAAGGAACTTTAAAAGACGTCTAATCTACCCCAGGTTATGTCCTTTGAATACATCCCACACAACACAATGATGTGAATCGGTACCTGACCCATACAATCCATTCTATGGCCAAAGCCACACAGTGAGGAGCAAGTGATGGAAAGGGACAACAAAAATATCACACAATGGATGCGCCCAGTGACACATATAGAGGAAAATATCACACAATGTATGCTCCCAGTGACACATATAGAGGAAAATATCACACAATGGATGCACCCAGTGACACATATATAGGAAAATATCACACAATGGATGCACCCAATAACACATATAGAGGAAAATATCACATAATGGATGCACCCAGTAACACATATGGAGGAAAATATCACACAATGGATGCGCCCAGTGACACATATAGAGGAAAATATCACACAATGGATGCACCCAGTGATACATATAGAGGAAAATATCACAAAATGGATGCGCCCAGTGACATATATAGAGGGAAATATCACACAATGGATGCGCCCAGTGACACATATAGAGGAAAATATCACAAAATGGATGCGCCCAGTGACATATATAGAGGGAAATATCACACAATGGATGCGCCCAGTGACACATATAGAGGAAAATATCACACAATGGATGCACCCAGTGACACATATAGAGGAAAATATCACACAATGGATGCACCCAGTGACACATATAGAGGAAAATATCACAAAATGGATGCGCCCAGTGACACCTATAGAGGAAAATATCACACAATGGATGCGCCCAGTGACACATATAGAGGAAAATATCACACAATGGATGCGCCCAGTGACACATATAGAGGAAAATATCACACAATGGATGCTCCCAGTAACACATATAGAGGAAAATATCACACAATGGATGCGCCCAGTGACACATATAGAGGAAAATATCACACAATGGATGCGCCCAGTGACACATATAGAGGAAAATATCACACAATGGATGCGCCCAGTGACACATATAGAGGAAAATATCACACAATGGATGCACCCAGTGACACATATAGAGGAAAATATCACACAATGGATGCACCCAGTGACACATATAGAGGAAAATATCACACAATGGATGCACCAGTGACACATATAGAGGAAAATATCACACAATGGATGCGCCCAGTGACACATATAGCGGAAAATGTAAACAAACAAGATAAAAACAAAGCACATGTTTTTTTGGCCTTTTACCATCTCAATATGCTGGCGCTTTATAAATAAAGAATAATAATAATTGTGAACCGCTCCCTGGATTTTTTTTTTTTTAACCATTTCGTAGAAGAATTTGAACGAGTTACACGCGCCTAATATTGACAGAAGTTGCTGTAACGCGTTTCGGATTCTATCGTAACTTACCTGGAAATGACGCGAGCACATCTTACATTTATTATTTACAAACAATTCATTTTCTTGTTCCGGTTGAAAGCCGGAGTGATTAGTCAAGCAGACACACCATTCTGCCCGCGCCTAATGAAGGAGAAGGGGGGGGGGTTACCTTTCTGTACACTTAAAACTCACTTCACAGGTTGCTATGTTTTGACTTATTTAAAGCCGCGTGTTAAAGGTTACGGCTTAGAACGAGAAAGATAAAAACCTTTGCAAAACCCAGCGATGTGAAGAAAACAAGAAATGAATTTTTCCACCACGTACAATGTTTCTTCCAGGAGTCAAACTGTGATGACCTTCCTTACCTTCTCTTAATTGGACGTATGGCGTGCATGGAGCTGCGCCTCTCGCCTTCTGATAATTTCACTTTTTTTTATTCGGCAGGAAAGTTCTGGCAAAGGTCACAAATGTGCGTTTCGTGACTTCGACTGGCATTGGCAACAAAACACAATGAGACGATGTGAGGCCTGAAACCTCTGGAATAATTTACACCTCCAATTCCGAGAAAAGTTGGGACAGAAAGAAAAATGCAAAAAAACAAACAAAAAGAGTCAATTGAAAGTTCAGTTCACCCTGCGCTTTATTGAAAACACATTATTAGCACATTATTTGATGTTTTACCATTTTCCATACTGTCCCAACGTTTTCAGAATTGGGTTTATAAAAACACTACTTGCAAAATTAAACATATAGATACAAAGACAGAAAGACAGAAAGATAGACAGACATCATCCTAAGCCCAGCTGGGCATGTACATAAAGAGCTGTTTTCTGCTTGGTGTCCCAGAGGGTGACCTGCTCATTCTCTAAGCGAAACGCGTGGGACATGCCCTAGCATTCAGCAACCAGATCTCTGCAGGTTCCTCAGAAGATCTAATACACCACAGGATGTGTATCTGGGGCAGATGTTGCATCTTTTATGGAGCTATTCTGCTGTCAGAAATTATACTCCCACAAACAGAACTCCTGAAAAAGTATCTAAGTCAGGTTACGTAACATTGCGTGATTCGGCCTCGACTCGTCTCCGACCAAAGGATTCAGGATTTACTTTTAAGTGAACTTGCTAGGGAGAAATGATGAAAGCCGCCGCCCCAGGGCACAGTGTGACATCCTTCTTCTCCGCACCAGCATGATGGTACACATCCTTACCTTCCCGACAGCCTGACATGCTCCATGTTCCTGTGACAGACAGGTGACATGCGTCCTCCTCTCCCAGGAGAAACAATGTGACACGTTCACTTTCCATTATGTTTTCAGAGTTGGCTGATGTCCTGAAGCTACATTTTGCATCTGCAGACGTAATAAACTAATTATGGCAGCCATCTGGAAAACACAACAAAATAATTATATTAAATTTTATAAATGTCTCAAAAATCACTCACAGTAACAAACTAAAGAAGAAGCACCTTTAATATTCCAGGATTTCACGTGTAACTCTTTGTGTGCCGTCAGGGGGTTTTTTTGCAAAGTGTTTATTAAGCTGGATTTTGGCTTTAGGTTTTATTGCAAAGTTTGCAGTGTTTAATGATTAACCACTTAAGGTGCAATTATACAATAACCGGCTAAAAAATAATAATAACTAATACTCAATGTATCCTTCCTGTAAAATACTTTATAAATAAATAATAACTCACTTGCTGTAATACCTGGTTGTGTCACCTTTTGAAGTGTCTCCTTCGCTGGTTCCTCTTCACCACCGGTTCCTCTTTCGATTGGGGTACCTTAAGGCTCTGTTCTGGGTCCCTGACTCTTCTCGATCTATACGGCCTCTCTGGGCAACCTCATCTCTTCCTATGGATTCCTATATCATCTCTATGCTGACCACACACAAATTTACCTTTCCTCCCCCGATCTCTTTCCTCCGGTGTTGGACCGTGTTACTGCCGGCCTATCGGCTGTCTCCGACTAGATGACTTCCCTTTTCCTAAAGCTCAACCTCTGGAAAACTTCTCAAAACTTCTCAAAACTTCTCTTCCCTCCCTCTAAAATCTCCATTCCTGCACCCATTTTCCTTCAGGTAAATGGAGCCACCATCACTTCTACCTCTCTGGCTCGTTGCCTCGGCGTCCTCTTAGACTCTGATCTCTCCGTCACTCCTCACATTTAGTCACTCACCAAATCCTGCTACTTCTGCCTAAAAATCATTGCATGTGTCCGTCTCTTGCTTAATCGGGACAAGAAGGAAGTGGCATTGGCAGATGTGACCCTGTTGGGGTACTGAAATCTGTTACATCTATTTTCTTCTTTTTCTCCTGCATCGGATGCTGAAAGTCCGATATTTCAGAGCATTCGGCAGCTGATTTGACAGTTTTAGCTCTTTGGGCATTATGCTCACAGGACTAAAACTTTGCAACAAACTATTTCATTAGCTTTTGGGCTGCAGATCAGCAGATCAAGATATCTCGATATCGGGGCACCAGTTGGTGCCTTTGAAGCCCAAGATATCTCATTATTGGTAGTGAAGGGGTTAAAGGCTCAGTCCCTGTTGCTGTCTGTTTGAAAAACCTCCAGATCTGCGTGCTGACTCATTTCTGGGCAATGCTATCACCATGCTTTTAGTGTATCTGTCCTTCGACTTAGGGGTGGAGAAAGGCACAAAAGACTGCTGGTGTCAGGCTCGCGCCAAGATGGAGCCATGGCACGGCCTCTGTGTGATAATATATTCCCAAGCGCTGGGGGTGAGCAGGCAGACAGACAATGGAGGCTGTATTGGCACAATAAGCTTCGTATTGCAGAATATTGTTCACAGCAAACAGTCTTAGTAAAGTATAGGTAGCAACACAAAAACACAGGCAACGTGAATGGCAAGTGGATGGTGGGCCACGTAGTCCCTCAGGATTCCCTTGAGGAGAAGCAGGAGCCTTTAGCAACAGTACCTTGATTGAAGGTAAACCTCCTTGGAGAGAACTTGAGGGCTAGAAGCCACCTGAGAATCTCTAGACCCACTGGATAGTGGGCCACGCAGTGGAAAGTCCAGCAAGCAGGAACCAGGATGACTCAAACAGGTAAGGCAAGCACAGCGAGGATGAAATATACTGGTATACACGGCAGAGCAGATAAATAAAGAAACATGAAATAAACAAGAGGGGGCTCTCAGGACCTCTGACAACAGGAAGGGAAATAAACCAAAATGAAAGAGCGAGGTTAGGAGGACGTGATCAAGTTTTATGCAAAACTCAGGATCTGGCACAGGAGTTAACCCTTCTATGGACGCAGACATGGATAGAATAGTAACCCAGACTGGCCACAGCAGGCAACAAGGGCTGGGGCATGACAGATGGAGGGAGAACAGGGGTCCGGCAGGGAAGCGGCATTAACAGATGTGACCGTGGGCGTCCGCAGAAATTTTTCATGGGGGGGGAAATTTTAATGGCATCCATATTATTCCCTTTTGACAATGTCATGAAGGGGACAGTCATAAAATAAAGTGTAGTAATACAAAGGCTGCGAAACATGATGCAAGTCTAATAGAGGAATAAAGGTGTAAGCGTCTGATTTGAGTGTTGCATTTTCTAATCTGTTAATGCCATTCAATGCACCGCCCTAGTCACACACCCAGGATCAAGGCACTAAGGGAAGTGTTTTTATAAGGCCATCGCTGTATACACAAACCATGACCCCCCCACCAACACACACACAAATACTGGCACACACCAGGCTCCCCACTCCAAATATATATATAAAACGCAAATCCACAGAATCACGGTGGCACTCCAGGACTATCAAAATTATTTATTGATCCGTATTTAATCAACGTTTCAGCCTCTCCCCGAGGCTTTCATCAGGATATACCTGATGAAAGCCTCGGGGAGAGGCTGAAACGTTGATTAAATACGGATCAATAAAATAATTTTGATAGTCCTGGAGTGCCACCATGATTCTGTGGGTCTGCGTCTTGAATATCGAGCCCAACGGTAGGCACCAGGCAATTATCCAGTACAGCAGGAGTGCATGGCAGAACTCTGAATATATATATATATATATATATAGAGTATAGCAGTCTGTAATGATACCTTTTTATTGGACTAACGTTACATTTAAAGTACAAGCTTTCGAGAGGATTCCTCCCTTCCCCAGGTATAGAAGCTAACTGATCAGAATAATAGAATAAAACATAGGGACAGTCATAGGGCATCTGGACTAACACGGCCGACCTAATCTATATATATATAGTCAGGTGCAGAAATATTGGGACATGGACACAATTGTAACATCTTTGGCTCTATACACCACCACAATGGAGTTGGAATGAAACAAACACAATGTGCTTTAACTGCAGACTGTCAGCTTTAATTTGAGGGTATGTACATCCAACTCAGGTGAACGGTGTAGGACTTACAGCAGTTTGCAGATGTGCCCCCACTTGTTAAGGGACCAAAGTAATGGGACAGAATAATAATCATAAATCAAACTTTCCCTTCTTAATACTTGGTTACAAATCCTTTGCAGTCAATCACAGCCTGAAGTCTGGAACGCATAGACATCACCAGACGCTGGGTTTCATCCCTGGTGATGCTCTGCCAGGCCTCTACTGCAACTGTCTTCAGTTCCTGCTTGTTCTTGGGGCATTTTCCCTTCAGTTTTGTCTTCAAGTGAAATGCAGCTCAATGGGATTCAGGTCAGGTGATTGACTTGGCCATTGCATAACATTTCACTTCTGTCCCTTCAAAAACTCTTTGGTTTCCTTTGCAGTATGCTTTGGGTCATTGTCCATCTGCACTGTGAAGCGCCGTCCAATGAGTTCTGCAGCATTTGGCTGAATGTGAGCAGATAATATTAAACGAAACACTTCAGAATTCATCCTGCTGCTTTTGTCAGCGTCACATCATCAATAAATACAAGAGAACCAGTTCCATTGGCAGCCATACATGCCCACGCCATGACACTACCACCACCATGCTTCACTGATGAGGTGGTATGCTTAGGATCATGAGCAGTTCCTTTCCTTCTCCATACTCTTCTCTTCCCATCACTCTGGTACAAGTTGATCTTGGTCTTATCTGTCCATAGGATCTTGTTCCAGAACTGTGAAGGCTTTGTTAGGTGTTGTTTGGCAAACTCTAATCTGGCCTTCCTGTTTTTGAGGCTCACCAATGGTTTACATCTTGTGGTGAACCCAGGGCCAGCCCGACAATGGTGTCGAGTGGAGCAGCGGCGTCAGGCGACAGAAATTTGGGGGCGGCAAATTTCAGCCACTGGCGCCGCTGCTGCCCTCTGCACTATTTTTTTATGCAGCGACGGGAGATCGTGCGGCCGCCGCGTTCGTTCCTTCAACGAGTGGCAGCCGCATGAGTATCTGCCGCTCGCCTGAGATCCATCCTCCAGCCTGCCGCGATCGAGATCAAACCTCTGTAACTCATTTTGGCAGTAGATGGCGCCATCTACTGGCCAAAATAAGTTATTTACAGTAATAGGTATTACTGTAAAATTTATTAAAAATGATATTTCAAGCAAACCACTGGTTTCTGACAAGGTTTTTTTGGAAAATCACTTGGTAGTGAAGGGGTTAAACCTGTTGAATTAAAACACCGGAAATCAGGTAATTTTGCTGAAATTTTGGTGCAATTCAGCATTTTGGGAATAAACAAATCATTAGTTCTCTATGGGACAATTTCAGTGCGATTCAGCGGCAAAATCGAAGGATAGTGAATAACCCCTATAACGATGTTTTTAGCGCAGCCTAAGCTTTAATATATTTAAAAGATGAAATAACAGTAGAAAAGCCCCAAAAACTTCAACCATGTATAAATAGGGCCGGATTTGCATCTCGGGAGTCTGTAGGCACAGAAATGTGGAGGGCCCCTACTCCCCCTCCCCCCGTAAACAAAAAAAAACATGTCAAAATGACTTTTTAAATAAGGACAAACAAAAAAAATTAAAAACATTTTAAAAAACAGAAAAAACTTTTCTCTTGGCGCTCAAATCAAAAGAAGGAGCAGAATCTGTTGCGTTAGTTGAGTTAGTGCAGCAGCATTGCTTGTTTTATATGTAATAGCATATTTTGTCTCTCCTATAGAACAGAGAAAAAAATAAAAAATTTCATTTACATTTTTGTCAGTTTTTTTATGTTTACACATTATATGGTCATGTTTGGTATCATTATAAAGACCAGACTCTGACCTTTCCAATGACCCCTCACTTAACCTTGTGCACTGTATAATTCAGAGATGCAGTTTCCCCCTGTCTTTCCTCACTGCAGTGCCACGGTCTAGGTTGCCGATGAAACAATACGTTGCATCATCAGCTCCGCACTTGCTGGCAGTGTGGGAAATGAGAAGGTGAGTTAGCGCAGCATCACTGTGCGCTTTATAATTGTAAACTGAATAATAGCGCTGCGATACAAAAAAAGAAAAACATTATTGTATTTGTTCTTTTATTTTAACATAAATCTAACCTGGATATGTTTGGTATCATTAGCGAATGACATAATCTGGCCTTTCCAATGATGCCTCATATGTCCCTCCAGCCCTTAGGGCTTTAGAGACACAGTGGTCTAAATGAAAGTATAGTGTAAAAAAACGTCTTACAGAGCAAGGCGCCCCCTTGTGGCAGATGCCTGTAGGCACATGCCTACTCTGCCTAGTTATAAATCCAGCCCTGCGTATAAATGTGTAAATAAATTGTGCAAAGCATCTTTGTTTGCAATGTTATTATACAGAAAAAACCGCATGGCAGTTTGTTATTTATTTATTTTTTTAGACCCTTTTTTTAAATTATTTTTTAAGAAAAAGTCACTTTCTAGTAGGTTTGGGTTAGAAAAGATATTTACGGCAACATGGGGCTCAGATGATAGATCGCGGCACTTATCAACGTGGAGCAGATGTTTGACTGTTTGTGAGAGTAAGATAGTGTATTTAATTCCCGGCATTAAATGATTTAGCGGCGCTGGAAGGACTCGCGCTCTTTGCTGTAGCTTAGCTCTGTCAAATTGTTGTGTATCATAATAAGTAATGGAGTAAATCGGTTCGAGCTCAGAAATCTCTTCGCCTTCCGCGCGCTTCACCAGGCAGAGGAGACAGGAGATCGGGAACGTTCAGCAAGGACAACCGACAGCTGAGAGAAACAATATAACCCTGTAAATCCAGGAGTAACCGTGTTACTGTTACTCGCACGGGAAGTCCAGGCCTCTTGGGACACACAGTGCGACGACCCCAGGGAAAGATCGGGGTTTATGAGCAAGAGGAGGATCACGGATACAGGAATTCATTTTCGTTTTATAAAAATGGGTTAATCTGTCATTATGTCGTGTTCTGTCGGTTCGTGTTACATACTGTAGATGTGCGCAGGCAGCTGTGCCGGCTCAGGGAGTTGCGCCGTTTCTTTTTTTAACGTTTTAGGTCCTACCTACATTTTTTTCTTTTGTTTTGGTTTTATATTAAAAAACATGAAGATTAGCAGAGTTATTCTGGCAGCACCAAAATGTCTCCGACGTTTCGGTGCTCTCCCGTTCCCTGCACTTTGGCGAGTTCGATTCAGCATTCACTGCCAGGGCCCCAAAGTGCAGGGGACGAGTTGCCGAACACAGTGGAAAAACCGCTGCAAAACCGCCAAATTGATCGGAAAAGCTGGCAAAAACCCACTGAATCAATCCAAAAAAACCACAGAAAAAACACCGAATCGATCCGAAAAAAACACTGGAAACCCACCGATTGCATCCGACGATCCACCACGAATCCGCTGAATCGATCCAAAACAAAAAGAAGACAACCCTCAAAACAGAGCGCCGACCAGCCGCCGGAAAAAGCCGACAAGCTAATAAACAGGTAAAAAAAAAAAACCTGCAACTTTTGAAAGGTGTTTGGAGAAAAAAAAATACTGCACAGAATGCCTGGAAATAATATATATGGTCCTGTGAGTAATAAGAAAAAGGGCTGTTGCAAAAAAAAAATTTAAGGCCATTTTTAAAAAGTCAGATAAAATAATTTTGCTGAAAAAATCCTAAAAAATTAATAAAGAGACTTTTTGCTGCAGATTAAAATAATAAACGGTTTATTAGATAATGAATTGAAACAGGAATATTTTTAATATTGAAGCCTATGGGATTCTCCTAATTAAACCTGTCGAATGAAACCACTGAACATCAGGGCATTTCACTGACATTTCTCTGCTGTTCAATGTGAATAGATTAACCATTGCTTCTCTATGGGGGATTTCACTGCCGCCGAACAGCACCGTATTTCACTGTCGCCGAACAGGCACCGTATTTCACTGCCGTCGAACAGGCACCGTATTTCACTGCAGTCGAACAGACACCGTATTTCACTGCCGCTGAACAGGCACCGTATTTCATTACAGCCGAACAGACACCGTATTTCATGGCAGCCGAACAGGCACCATATTTCACTGCTGCTGAACAGACACCGTATTTCACTGCCGCTGAACAGGCACCGTATTTCGATATCAATGTCCTTCACAGAAAACAATGTCCTGTTTGTAATCTTTTTCTTCAAGTTCTTTTCTTGTGATGTCCCTCAGAGAAAACACAGAGAATAGATCATAGTGCAACCTGTATAAAATATCATATATATAATCAAGGTGGTAGCACTCACATGGATTAGAACCCACCTGGTTCTAGGTATGTTCACTTTAGGGATGTTGTTGGCTTCCCAAAAACCTTTTCAGAGACGAATCATGGGATCCCCCTCAAATTTCCAAGGATGGAAGTTGAACTCACTTCAGCAGTACACGATAAGGATCAAGTTCCGTATAAGTGGCTGATGACAGGTGGTTGTAATCAAATAAAGCTCCGTGTGGGCAGCTAATAGTAGGAGATTCTCAAATGAAAAGAGGCTCCAAAAAACAGGATAAAAATGAAATTTAATAAAATAAATAAAAACAAATAGACAAATAAACCAGAACGCGTTTCACCAATACATTAAAGTATCATAAGGCTTCCTCAGCTGAACCAGGAGGGTTCTAATCCATGTGAGTGCTACCACCTTGATTATATATATGATATTTTATACAGGTTGCACTATGATCTATTCTCTGTGTTTTCTCTGAGGGACATCACAAGAAAAGAACTTGAAGAAAAAGTTTACAAACAGGACATTGTTTTCTGTGAAGGACATTGATATCGCTACACCATTTTTTATTTTTTGTCTATTTCTGTGATGGTTGAGTAACAAGGACCATTAGGTGTATAAGCGATTTTCCTGATATTGATCAATTTATCAGCGCTACACTACTCTCTTTGTTTATAGGCACCGTATTTCATTGCAGCCGAACAGACACCATATTTCCCTGCTGCCGAACAGGCATCGTATTTCACTGCAGCCGAACAGGCACCGTATTTCACTGCTGCTGAACAGGCACCATATTTGACTGCCGCCGAACAGCACTGTATTTCACTGCCGCCGAACAGGCACCGTATTTCACTGTCACCGAACAGGCACCGTATTTCACTGCTGCCGAACAGACACTGTATTTCACTGCCATTGAAAAGCATCGTATTTCACTGCCATTGAACAGGCACCGTACTTGCTGGAAATTCGGCAATATTTGGTGAACAGCCTGCTTTTTGAATAGCCGAATGGCCACAAAATTGCTCTGTACGGGGAAATTCACAGTTAGGTGCAATTCGGTGGCCAGTTCGGCTCTCTCTGAATAACCTCTATAAGGGAAAATGAAGAGAATGAAGGAAGGAGAGGAGAAAGGCTGAAATAATGACTCTGTGCTTTCCAATGACACCTCGATTGACCACGTATGACACAGAGGGATGAAGATACAGCGGTCCAAAGACGTGGGGGGGGGGAGCTGGATGCTGATCCATGGGGGGGGGTACATGGGGAGGCAAGGAATAACCTAGGGGGGCAATTCCCCCCGGAGCCATTTTCAAGGTTACACAAATTATGTACAGAGATGTTTAAATACATAAAGTAAACAACGTTTACCTATCGTGTAAGCACTGATTACTTTATGTATTTAAACACCTCTGTACATAATTTGTGTAACCTTGAAAACGGCTCCAGACAGAGCCGAAACGTCAGTTTCACTTTTTAATGATATCAAATAAAAAGTTTATTGTTTTATTTTTTAAACAAGTGCAGCCAATTTCATTTATGTATACAGTATATATATATATCCCATCTAGATTGTAAATTCTGAGAATAGGCCCCTCAAATCCTCCTGTATCTGTTGCTGAAATATTGACTTGCCTATTTGGTGTGTTGTAAAACCCTTTTTACCCATTGTACCTTTTGTACAGCGCTGCCTTATGTGTTGGCACTTAAAAATAATAGTTATAATTATATATATATATATATATTATTATTTTTGTTTTAATTATTGTTTATTCATTTATTTGCTCCAAACTTGTCTTTGCAGACACTTTGCCAGATTAACGCTTCGTACAAACTTTACCCAGATGTCTCAAGGACTGAGGGGAAAAAACCTTCGTAACACTGTATCTACTTAACGTTACCCTTCCATGTGGATACAGAAGCAACAGATGGGAAGTGGGTGCAGGTGATTTCAAGCATATATGTTTTTGGCATTCCACTTCACGGCTGTGAATCCCCACTAAGAATCGCAGCGAGGAGTTTGCCGCTTTCTGTGGAGCATATTGCGTAAAGAGAGACGTGATGATTTCTTTCATCGCTTATTTACTGATGTATAAGGCATTGCTTAATTTATGCGAGGACTGGCAAATCGCTTCATCTCCTTTGGATATGAGTCATCGCAAACATGTGTCAGAGTTAGGAATTTTAACACCTCCGTTACCAAAAATAGCAAATTATTTAAAAAAAAAACAACCTGATATTTTCTTGAAAGGTCAGATGAGGAGCGAGATCATGTTTATAAATCACAGTAACGAGCAGCGGGAGAGGTTATTGTTTAATGATACCGAAAACAAACAATATTGTAAGTGTCAACAATTCTGATATACCATGTATTCCTTCAGAATTTCAGATGTGATATGTAATTAGATGTGCGCGTTCGTTTCGTAACGAGTCGCAATTCGTTTGAAAATTCGTTAATTCGTATTTCAGAATTACTTTCAAAATAACGAATTGATTTCATCCGAATTGAAACGAAAACGAAAGTAAACGGTATATAACGAAATTGATTCGTTACACTGTTTCGCAAGATAACCGTTTATTAAATGATTAACCCATTAGTGACCGGGCGGTTTTACAAAAGTCTGTCCTTTAGGCTAATGTCAGAGGAATTCAGTCTGAGCGCGCTCTGCGTGGACGGACGTACTGACGGAAGATACTGTAGACACCACACAGTCCATTTTTTTTGGACGGACATAGAAAAAAAAGGGAAATATGGGAAACAAAATTAATTAAAATTAAAATACAGGTACAGTCAGCCGGACCAAAAAAAACTTCTGAGCGTCAACGTGATGGATGTTGCAAATGCGCTGCGTCTGATGTTGCGTCGTCACGCACATAGGCCGCTATGCAGACACTGCACACTCTGGGCGTCCGTCGTAGCGCTTTTACGTCTAGGCCTGCCAGACCGCCGTTGGAGCCAGGACAGAGAGGTGAGTATAGGGAGGCAGGGAGGTCAGGAGACCGTGACGTACATAGTATGTCAGCGGTCATTAAGGGGATTTCCCCACAGGTCGTACTATGTACGTCAGCAGTCGAGAAGGGGTTAAATGAGCAAGATTTTATTTATTGGAGTTTTATTTAGTGATCTGTAATTTGACTCGATATAAAGTATCAAATCAATCCCAACTTGCAATACATTATGAAACAAATCAGTTTTGTTTGGCTGTTTCACAAAGCGCAAAGTCCCTGTAAAGTGAATGTGTATTCAGCACCACAGGTCGACAGACAGCTCAACATTTAACCCTAGATTGCCTTTTAACGGCAGGATTTGATTCATTGGGGATTTTATTAGTCATTCAGATCTCGATATCGGGGCACCAGGTGATGCCTTTGAAGCCCCAGATATCTTGATCACTGTAGTGAAGGGGTTAAACCTGTGAAATGGAAACACTGAAATCAGGTCATTTCGTGGCAATTTCGGTGCAGTTTGTTATTCTGGGAATAGACAAACCGATAGTTTCCCATGGGACAATTTCGGTGCTGGTGAATTGCATCATATTTCACCGTCAATCTGCCCGTATTTTGCCAGCTTTGTGAAAAGACAAATTGCCCCAAAATTGGAGATATGGTAAGTTTCACCGTTTGGTGCAATTTGGTGGCAAATTCGAATTGGTGAATAGCCCCTTATGTCGGGCTGCTGCGCCTGCTACTTCTATACACGATGACGGTAATGAAGGGGTTAAAGTGGTGATCGCCAAAGAATTCCCGTAGAAGGAGCGATAAAACATCGCGTGAAAAACCGGTGAAATGTACAGTAATTCACAAATTAGACAGAATCCATTGTGGAAGAGAGCGAAACGTGCGGCAAATTAAAGTGGCTTTTGCCTATTCACTGTAATGTCACCTCACTCCATAATGTCGCTGCACTCGGTCCACAATGTCACCGCACTCCCTCCACAGTGTCACTGCACTGGCTCCACAGTGTCACCGCACTCCCTCCACAGTGTCACTGCACTGGCTCCACAGTGTCACCGCACTCCCTCCACAGTGTCACCGCACTCCCTCCACAGTGTCACCGCACTCGCTCCACAGTGTCACCGCACTCACTCCACAGTGTCACTGCACTCGTTCCACAATGTCACCGCACTCGCTCCACAGTGTCACCGCACTCGCTCCACAGTGTCACCGCACTCCCTCCACAGTGTCACCGCACTCGCTCCACAGTGTCACTGCACTCGCTCCACAGTGTCACCGCACTCCCTCCACAGTGTCACCGCACTCGCTCCACAGTGTCACCGCACTCACTCCACAGTGTCACTGCACTCGCTCCACAATGTCACCGCACTCGCTCCACAGTGTCACCGCACTCGCTCCACAGTGTCACTGCACTCGGTCCACAATGTCACCGCACTCGCTCCACAGTGTCACTGCACTCGGTCCACAATGTCACCGCACTCGCTCCACAGTGTCACCGCACTCGCTCCACAGTGTCACTGCACTCGGTCCACAATGTCACCGCACTCGCTCCACCATAGTTCGCTAAAGTTAAACTATCATTCTTCCAAAGAAATGACGGTGTTTAGTGAAACTCTGCCGTTCTCACTCCACGTGGTTTAATTTTCTCGTTTTCTGATAATCAGGTGCCGGTAACCCCCAAATCCTCCTCCCCCTTTTTTTACATTGATACAGATAAGTCGGCAATTAAGTAATTATTCCTATAGCTGGTGCTTCGCCGCCGCCGCCGCAGAGTTTGCTTCTTTATCGGTAAATCGGCTTTTGTTTATGAACATGGCAGGGAAACTCGCTGGAAGCAGAGGAGTGAGTTTTTATAGGATAATGTATTGCTCTCCTCGCGTTTCATTAGAGATTTTATTATTCGGCTCACCTTTATGGCCAGCGCGTCTCCAGTATATAAATCCAGCCGGCAGATGTGAGAGCAGAACCCTCCTCAATGCGCCATCACTTCTCCTGCAAAAAGGTTTCCTGCAAGTAAATTTTTATGTTTCGCGGCTCCCGCTGCTTAAAATCTCTGAGACCCTGACCATCAGACTCCGACACAAACCCGCAGATAGAAGAGGTCGCAGGGAGGTTAATTGCCCTGAATTCTCCTAATTTCCCAGAATTATCTTTTTCTTATTGTGTTATGTTTCGCTCCTGGGTCTGTTACTTCCTAGAATGTTCAGATCCAGTGTATTCCAGTACCGCTGCTTCCTGTTAAATGGACAATACATTGTAACCCTCCAGATTGCGAGCGTCCGTGAGCGCAGGGCCGGACTCGTATCTCAAGAGCCTAGAGGCACAGAAATGGGGAGCGACCCTATTCCCCCCTAAACAAAACAAAAACACCATACTAAATCAACTTTTTCGTTTTTGGAGATGAAAAAACAAACATTTTAAAAATTTGAGAAACAGTTTCTTTCTGCGCCAAATCAAAAGAAGGAGCAGAATCTGTTGCCTTAGTTGAGTTAGTGCAGCGGCATTGTTTGTTTTATAGGTAAAAGCATATATTAAGCCTCTGCCGGAGAACAGAGAAAAAATACATTTAGGGGCTTATTCAGAGAACACAGAAAGGCCGCTTTCTCTCGTTCCCCCACACTTCCCTGTACTTCAAAGAATTAAAGTCCGCCCCCATGCGGTGAATTAGCATTCAATGCAGTGTCCCCGGAGTGCAGGGAAAACCCACTGCAAACCCACCGCAATCCCACCGAAAACCCACCTGAACCATCGCAAAGAACATGCCAAACACGGCAGAAAAAGCCGCCAAGACCAGCGCAGACCAGCCGCTGGAAAAAGTCGACAAGCTGACGATTGGGGTAAAAAAATAAAAAAACATTGAAAGTGTCAAAACTGAAACGCTGTTTGCAAAAAAAAACTACTAAACAAACAAGTCTGAAAATGACATATAAAGATCCTATGAATGATAATAAAAAGGGCTGTTACAGAAAAAAGAAAAAACGATTTAAAAAAATCTGAAAAAAAATTTTGCCGAAAAAAACCTGAAAAAAAGCCTGAAAAGATCCTAAAAATCTACAAATAAAGAGACTTTTTGCTGCAGATTAAAATAATAAACGGTTTATTAGATATTGGATTAAAACGGGAATATTTTTAACTTTGAAACCTATGGGATTCGCCTGATTTAGGCTAGGGTCAGACGAACGCATTTTTCACGTTGTCCGTGAAAAAGTGCGTTCGAACGAATGGATGTATTTTTCCCCGGAATACGCGATAGCGGTCATACGATGCGCCTTTTCGTCCGTGATTTTGTACGGATCATCAATAAAACCCTTTTTGGGTCTGGACGTTATGTTGGCCGGACGTGTGCAGCGTCTGACGTCTCCTAATCACGCAAACACGCCGCTATGCGGCCGCAGCGCACTCTGTACGTCAGTACTAGCGGTTTGACATTCTCGAAAAAATGCGTTCGTTGGCCACTTGCGTTGCGCGGACGAACTTTCGTGCGGCCGTTCGTCGTATGTTCCCCGGCATTAGACGTCATTTGCTGCTAGCACGGCCGTGATTTCGTGCGGCTAAACGCACGTTAAAACTGCGCTAGTCTGACCCTAGCCTAAACCTGCCGAATGAAACCACTGAACATCAGGGCATTTCACTGACATTTCTCTGCTCTTCAATGTGAATAGATTAACCATTGCTTCTCTAAGGGGGATTTCACTGCCGTCGAACAGACACCGTATTTCACTGCCGTCGAACAGACACTGTATTTCACTGCCGCCGAACAGAGACCGTATTTCACTGCTGCTGAACAGACACCATATTTCACTGTCGCCGAACAGGCACCGTATTTCCCTGCCATCGAGCAGGCACCGTATTTCACTGCCGCCGGATAGCACCATATTTCACTGCCATCAAACAGACACCGTATTTCACTGTCGCCGAACAGGCACCGTATTTCACCGCCACCGAACAGGCACCTTATTTCACCGCCACCGATTCGAACAGGCACCGTATTTCACTGCCACCGAACAGGCAGTGTACTGGCTGACAATTTGCCAAAATTTGGCAAACTGTCTGCTCTCTGAATAGCCGAATGGCCCCAAAATGTCACTGTACGGGGAAATTCCCTGTTTGGTGACACTTCGGCTCTCTCTGAATAACCCCTATAGGTTTTATCATTCTGTTAGGGCTCTGGAGTGGCCGGAATTTACTTTACAGAAAAAAAAATATTGTGTAACATTATATAATAAATAAATCCAAGCAGAGGTCCCGGCGCCTCCTCACTCAATTTATTTCACTCTCGGAATTCAGACAGAAACACCCAATTTACTTAAAATCTAGCAATAGCAGGTATGACTGGTAACCTGGGGGCGCGATGATGACGAGCGAGAACCTAAAGCTGAAGAAAAGCCATTAAAAAGGCAAATAATTACAGATCAGAGCATTCTACGTCCAGCGCCGCCCGCCCGCGCGCCCGCGAGCCCGTGTTCCGCCATGTTTTTCTTCTTGCTATGCGCGTGGCTTTTCATTAAAACATACGTAGAAAAATATTAAACACAAAACAAATAGTGAGCATGTGGGGTAAGATTTATTGCATCGTATATTACAAAATATGATTAGAAATTAGTAATTAATGATGCAACAAAACATCGTAATAATGCTGAATCCATATTAAAATATGAGCCAATAAAAATGTCTGCTTTGGACATATATTTCCTGAAAAATAGGTTTACAGCGATTAGAGGGGGAAGAGCCGGGATATCATTGTGTCAAGAGACAGAAATTATAAATAACAATTAATTACAGCAACAGTAGGAAGCGATGGAAAAAGGGATATTTATGAGAATTCAGAGAATTTGCCGTCATAAGTGCCAGAAAAGAGGATATTGACTATATAGATGCTGAATAATATATAATATATATACTGTATTTACACTGCCTGGCCAAAAAAAAAGTCACTCCCTGGATGTATCTCAGCCAATAGGCGCTCAGCTTCCACTGGATAATTACTGCAGGGGTTAATATGTTTCAGCATGAAATGAGGTCATGTGACTCCCTGAATATACTGAATGAGCAGGTTTTTTCATCAATGGGTTTTTTCTCCCCTGATGGCACAGCGGGCATATTCCAAGATGGCAATGCCAGGATTCATCGGGATCACATTGTGCGAGAGTGGTTGAGGGAGCATGAGACATCATTTCACACATGGATTGGTCACCGCACAATCCAGACCTTAACCCCATTGAGGTTAATCTTTGGGATAATGTGCTGGAGAAGACTTTACGCAGCGCCGCGACTCTCCCATCATCAACACAAGATCTTGGCTACAAATTAATGCCACTCTGGACGCCAATAAATGCCGCGACATTGCATGAGTTTATCCACACGATGCCGCGGCGAATGAGTGCCGCGATCACAGCAAAAGACGACACAACCATATGTTACAGCGTGTGACTTTTGTCAGGCAGGCAGTGAGTATAAATGCTGGAATCACAGGAAAAGGTGAAACAACCGAATGCTATAGGTGTTATTCAGAGAGAGACAAACTGGTCACGAAATTGCGTCGAACAGACAGTTTTCCCGTACGGTGAAATTTTGGGGCCATTCGGCTATTCAGAAAGCAGGGTGTTCGCCAAATGGTGAATTGCCAGCAAGTATGGTGTCTGTTCGGCGGCAGTGAAATCCCCCATAGAGAAGCAATGGTTAATCTATTCACAGACACCGAACAGCAGAGAAATGACAGTGAAATGCCCTACTGTTCGGTGGTTTCATCCGGCAGGTGTATTCAGGAGAATCCCATAGGTTTCAATGTTAAAAATATTCTTGTTTTTACTCAATATCTAATTAACTGTTTATTCTTTTAATTTGCAGAATAAAGTCTCTTCATTTATTTATTTTAGGATTTTTTTAGACATTTTTTGCGATTTTTTTTTTAGGCAAAATGTTTTTTCCGATTTTTTTTTTTTCTGTAACAGACCTTTTTATTATTATTTATAGGATCTTATATGTAAATTCCAGACATTTTCGTCTGGTAGTTTTTTTGCAAACAGCGTTTAAAATTTTGAAAGTTTCAATTGTTTTTCTTTTTTTCTTTAACCCTGTCCGTCAGCTTTTCCCGGCAGCTGGTCGGCGCTGTGATTGGTGGATCGTCGGCATTTTTCGGACGCGTGCGGCGGATCGTCGTGTACGTTCAGCAGGTTTTCTGCAGCGTCTCGAATTGACCCTATTATTTCGGATCGTATCGTCGGGTTATCAGCAAATGTTCAGCGAATTTTTTTATTTATTTTTTTCAGTGATTTTTCTGATCCGTTTGGCGGGTTTTCTCTGCACTTCAGGGACCCTGTGGTGAATGCTGAATTCACCCCTGCATTGGGGAATTTGATTTCCCGAAGTGCGGGAACGAGAGAGCACCAAAATGTTGGTGACATTTCGGTGCTCTCTGAATTACCCCTTATATATAAATGGGAAGACTAACCTTTACTGAGATTAGACATTATTTAGGGCAGGGACATTATCAGGGTTATTCAAAGAGATCTGAATTGGGGCCGAAAGGTAAACGGACACTGAAATTCAGGGTACGGTTGCCTTTCCTGGCCATTCGGCTATTCAGAGACCAGGCAATACACCAAATGTTGGCGAATTGCCTGCACATTCGGTGCCTGTTCGGTGCCTGTTCGAGTGCAGTGAAATCCCCATAGAGAAGCAATGCTTCGGCTATTCAGAGAACACAAACCAGCAGTGAAAGGTTCCCCTAATGCCCTGCCATTCGGTGGTTTAATTCGGCAGGTTTATTCAGGCAAATCCCATAGGCTTCAATGTTAAAAAATATTCCCGTTTTAATTCAATATCTAATAAACCGTTCATTATAAAATTCTGCAGCAAAAAGTCTCTTTATTTATAGATTTTTTTAGGATCTTTTAGGCATTTTTCAGGATTGTTTTGCAATTTTTTTTTTCGTTTTTTTTAACCCTTTCGCTGCTGAGGCTTTTCCCGCCCCTGTGCTGAGGTCATTTTTACCGGTTTCGCTCATCTTGTTTAAACGTGTTTTGAAGGCTTATTTTAGTATATGACCCAGACATATTATATATCGTTCTTTCCGTCAGACTCGGTAGATTCATAATATGTCATTATTATATGTATACGTCATGACCTGTCTGTATATTATAACAAAAAATGCAATAAAATATGAATTTTCAATAATTTACAACGTGTAAAGTGTTTTTTTTCACATTTTAACATGCGAGCAATTGCGGTTATATTTTGTATGGGGTGCGCTTGTTAAAAAAATTAGAGATGGGGTCTCATTACATTTTGTTTTGGGGAAAATTATGCGATTTTTAACAAACGCACCGCATACAAAAATCGTTAGTGCAGCATCATTGTTCACATTATAATTGAAATGGGAGCAATATTGCTGCATTAACAAACCAAAAAAAAGAAAAAAAACTTGTTTATTTTTTTTGTTATAATTTTTTTTTAAATAGTTTTTATTTTTAATTTTAATTTTTATTTTTCGTTGGAACGGTCATGCCGATTTAACAGTACCAAACTTTAACCCCTAGCTGCCACGGATCGGGAGATAGGGGGTTCATTGGAACCCACTATCTCCACCATTGGTGGCAGCTAGGGGTTAACTCCAGGACTGGCGTCATCGTGCTATGCCTATGCACGATGACGCCAGTCCTCAGGGGGAGTTCCCAGAGGCTTGGCCGACATCCAAGATGTCGGCCAGCTCCGGGAAAGGATCACGAACCGGCGCTTTTCAACGCCGATTCGTGATCCGGCCCCCATGGGGTTAATGCCAGGTACCATTTGGAAGGGCAGGCTGTGCCCTTCCAAACGGTGCCTGGGTTAACCCCCTGCACGCCGCCGATCGGGAGGGAGAGAGGTCCGAAGGCCCTCCCTTTCAGGCGCCTTCTCCGCACATGCGGGGGGGGCCTGAATTAGGTGTCATCGCGCCCCCGCGATGACACCTAATTACTCCGGCGGCGGTTCCGGGTGCTGGGCTGACATCGAGGATGTCAGCCCGCACCGGGGGGGCCAGCGATCGGCCGGAACCCGGCCGAACGCTGGCCTCAAAGAGAGGACGCGCTCAGCGCGTCCACCGCATGGAACGCTACCTGCGGTTGGACGCGCTGAGCGCGTCCGTAGCAGTGAAGTGGTTAAAATAGTTTTTTGTTTTTATTATCATTCATTGGATTTTATATGTAAATTCCAGACATTTTCGCTCTGTAGTTTCTTTGCAAAAAGCGTTTCACTTTTCAAACATTCAAGCGTACTGTTTTTTTTGATCACTCTATTCATCTGCGGTGTCGGCTTTTTCCGGCGGCTGCGCTGCGCTCTGATCGGCTCCTGCTCGGGTTTCTCCGGCGTGTTTCAGCGGGGTTAATCCAGATGTTTTTGCGGGTTTTGCAGTGAGTGTTCAGCAGGTTTGCGGCAGCTTTTCCCTGCACTTTTCCCGGCCCTGTGGTGCTTGCTGAATACACTGCAGGGTCGCTGAAATGGAATCGCCGAATAGCACCAAATTGAAGAGAACAAAAAGTCACCGAACGTGCAGTGACTTTTCGATTCTCTTTGAATAACCCTGTAAATTCTGTCACCTCCCCCCCCACCCAGATGTTTATTGTCTACAATTCCCAGACAGATTTGAAAGGAATAGATGGACAGAGAATCATGGGAGTTGTAGTTCATAAACATCTGGGTGGGCCAGAGTTTGATTTATGGAGTGCGTTAAATATATAATGCGCTCCCTTTGGAAACAGACTGGCTTTATTACAGGGAACCAAGAAATGTAAGGTTTATTCTGTGAGATAGCTCAGCAGTTAGTGCTCCAACTGAATGCAGTACGCCCTCCAGCGGGTGTGTTTCTAGTACCAGTAGAAACCGGGGAGATCTTTCTCTTTCCCAGTCAACTCAGCTTCATATATTTCAAGAGCTTTTAAAGATGATGCAACGATCCAACATATTTCAGCACTACATATCCCATGATGCTCAGCTTAGCCCCATGGACGGGCATTCACAGGTGACGCACTCCCACCCTGCGCATTATGTACAAGATACCAGCTTCCTAATAGCTGAGAAGGTGCCAGATATACTGTATAAGCCTGATATCCCGACGCCGCGTCTCGCTCGCAGTTGTTGCCGTTAGTTTATTTGAAGCCTGACAAATGGGTTGAGGTCTTTTATCCACTCAGAAGGAAGGATCTGTCAGAGACAAAAACGGCCTTTCAAGGATGCAGTGATTGATGCTCGGCTATAATCCAACTCGGAAAACGCATCTGTATCTGTCTGTCTCTGTGAGAGACTGTTATAGCCAAGTGTTCGATGAACTCTGGGTATAGAGCTGTGCGCAGAGGAGGGCTGCCAGGTCGGCCATGTTTTCCTGGACACGTAATGAACTCTAGGTATAGAGCTGTGTGCAGAGGAGGGCTGCCAGGTCGGCCATGTTTTCCTGGACACATAATGAACTCTGGGTATAGAGCTGTGCGCAGAGGAGGGCTGCCAGGTCGGCCATGTTTTCCTGGACACGTAATGAACTCTGGCTAGAGATGTTCACAGAGGAGGGCTGCCAGGTCGGCCATGTTTTCCTGGACACGTAATGAACTCTGGGTATAGAGCTGTGTGCAGAGGAGGGCTGCCAGGTCGGCCATGTTTTCCTGGACACGTATTGAACTCTGGCTAGAGATGTTCACAGAGGAGGGCTGCCAGGTCGGCCATGTTTTCCTGGACACGTAATGAACTCTGGGTATAGAGCTGTGTGCAGAGGAGGGCTGCCAGGTCGGCCATGTTTTCCTGGACACGTAATGAACTCTGGCTGTAGAGCTGTGCACAGAGGAGGACTGCCAGGTCGGCCATGTTTTCCTGGACACGTAATGAACTCTGGGTATAGAGCTGTGTGCAGAGGAGGGCTGCCAGGTCGGCCATGTTTTCCTGGACACGTATTGAACTCTGGCTAGAGATGTTCACAGAGGAGGCTGCCAGGTCGGCCATGTTTTCCTGGACACGTAATGAACTCTGGGTATAGAGCTGTGTGCAGAGGAGGGCTGCCAGGTCGGCCATGTTTTCCTGGACACGTATGAACTCTGGCTGTAGAGCTGTGCACAGAGGAGGACTGCCAGGTCGGCCATGTTTTCCTGGACACGTAATGAACTCTGGGTATAGAGCTGTGTGCAGAGGAGGGCTGCCAGGTCGGCCATGTTTTCCTGGACACGTAGAGGGTTATTCACAAAGTACTGAAATTGTACTAATTTCGGTCCATTTCACCACAATTCGGTGATTCCATTTCAGGGAAAATGCGGTGGATTCACTGAATGCTCACTGTATTGTGCCAAAAAAGTAGTCGCTGAAGCAGTTATCGAAGTTGCCGAAAAGCGCCAAATTAGACTCTGCGTATTCCACCGAACCGAGAAAAAAACTTCCCAACTCACACCAAACTTTGATGAAATACACTAGATTTCAGTGTCAGTTCATATGTATTTGGTAAAAATGCAGGTTGTTGAATAGAGAAATTGCTCGAAACCGCAAATATGGTGAAATTCACCCTTTGGGGCAATTTGGTGGCAAATTCAGCATTTAATGAATAACCCTAATAATTTAATGATGCTGATGGGCAATGCATGAAAAATGCCACCCCGCAGCATGTAGCATTCATTCACTGCCGGTAAGAAATCATAATGTAATCCCAGGTGACCTGCCTTTATTCCTTTCTGCAGTATATGAATAAGGCTAGGGTCAGACGAAAGCATTTTTCTCCGTAAACGTCAAAAAGTGCTTCCGAACGCATTGACGTATTTTTTCACGGAATGCGCAAAAACGGGCAGACGACGCGCATTTTCGGGTGTGATTTTGTACGGATCGTCAATAAAACTCTTTTTGCGTCTGGACGTTATGTAGGCTGGACATTAGCAGCGTCTGACATCTCCTAATCATGCACACACGCCGCTATGCCGCAGCTGCGCACTCAGTACGTCAGTACTAGCGGTTCAGCATTCTCAGAAAAATGCGTTCAAATTCCACTTGCGTTGCACGGCCGGACTTTTGTGCGGCCGTACATCGTATATTGGCCGTCATTGCCCGTCATCTGCTGCTAGTGCGGCCGTAATTATGTGCGCCAGAACGCACGTTAAAAGTGCGCTGGTCTGACCCCAGCCTTATACATGTTGCAAGGCAGCACTTTTCCCTGTCTTCCCTTCTGCATGAAATGGTGATGTCTTTCTGGGAAAATATGGTGCCGAACCAAGCTCGGGTGGGCTTACAGCACGTAAACTCTTTCGCTGCCTCAACCAACATCATAAAAAAAAAGAGGATTACTTTTAACCCATTCCTGGAACCTCGATCATCTATTCCTCCACATACCCAGCAGACACCAGAGGTGGGACACTGCATGAGTGTCAGGGTTGCCAGAAAAATCCGTATAGGAACACAAAAATTATGTATGGGGTTGAGTATCCACAATACCCAAAAGAAAGTTCTGAAATTTATGAAAGTATACTCAGCTGCTGCTGGAGAGGCAATTCACTCTCGTACATCCAACCAAGAGGGTAATGAATCTTAAGCAAGTATGGAAAAAAGATACCTCCAGCGCTGCAAGGAATGGTGCCTAGTATAGTGCCTATACACTGAGGAAGGGGCTGTGTCCCCAAAACGTTTGTTTCGTGTTTTCCTTTTGTTTATTTAAAATAAATGTGGTAGCACCAGGGCACCATTCCTTGCAGCGCTGGAGGTATCTTTTTTCCATACTTGCTCAGGGTTGCCAGAGCAGCCATGTTTTCCTGGACACATATCATTTATTCACGCTGATAGTCGGTGCATGAAAAATACCACCGCGCAGCATGTATAATCCATAGGTTGCAGGTACGGTATAATAAAGGAATCCCAGGTGACTTGTCTCGATTTCGTTCCAGTGACATATGGTTTATACAAGTAGCAGGGCAGGACTTTCCCTGTGCTCCCCCTCTACATGAAATAGTAACATGTGTCCAGAGAAACATGGCCGACCTGGCAATCCTAGTGTGAGAAGCAAGGATCTCGAGCTGGAGGTTGTAGGCTCCGGTCCAGGTGAGTGGGTTTATACCCTCACTGGTTTCACACACGGCGTGTACCCACATACCGCACCTTGAAGGTCACGCTGAGCAGTGTTCATTATGGAGTAAAAGTCTGTCTGTCACAACAATGAATCAAAGAGTGTCACATTTTCCAACATTGTACAAAACACAATCGTGCTGTCCTTATTAAAGGAGGCTAAGGTGACCCGCGACACGTGCGGCTGCTCGTTACTCGGCGATCACACAGAGTGACTCATCTCTCATTCTCTGTTAGACGCCTCTGTAATGCACTCTGTGCGACACGCGCAGAAACTGTGGGAAGATATTGCATGGCTCTGAGAAGCTATTGTATTCGGCAGCAAGAAACCTTTTTACAGAGACGCTCTGCTCAAACCAACCACTTTATTATTTTAATGTGGTCAGGATGTGAGGAGTGCCCCCCCCAGCTCCCCAGATCTGGCAGAATCACTGAGTGAAGTGGAGGAGTTTCCTCCCCTCCACCTAGCGTCACCAGCAGCTGGGATTTTGAATTTCCGTTCATGAGATCAGTCAATAGTGATGTAACACACAGAGAGCGGGCGACGTCACCCTGTTAGACCAATCGCTTTAGCGAGCGTTCCCATAGAGGCAGCGATGGATCAGATATGTGCATGCGCGTGCGGCTCCCATCCATCGCTCTGCACAGACGCCACCGAACTTGTGCGTAAACTGTGTGAATCCGTCCCATAACGCTGCACAATTTGTGGTTCCTACGCTACACAAGTTGTATATGAGGTAGAAAACCTACAAAAAGGTAAGATTTGCTGGTTTTAAATCCATTCTTTCATTTTAGAATGGCAGGCTTGGTCCAGTGTAAGAGCTGTCATGCATTTGTTTTTAGATCCAATTTTTGGAGGTTTGGAGTGTGCCTGATATGTAGGCAGCTCTCTTTATTGCAGCAGGAAATTGCCTGTTTGAAGTCTGAGATTTCTAAATTATCTGTTAGACAAACTCAGGCTATGACCGTTGCGAAGCCACTGCCACAGAGGCCTCCTAGGAGCGGCAGATGGACTACTGTAGGATCTGGTAGACTTAGAGTTGTGGATAGAAGGCATGTCCCACAGTCTGTGGCTCTTCTTAATTCTTTTGAGGCACTTTCAGAGTGTAGTGGTAAGACGGAAGTAGGCTCAGACACCATAGTTGAGGAACCACCATCCCCATGCCTAAGGTATGCAGGACTGCAACCAAGGACAAAAAGGAAAAGGTGGGACTTGATAGAAGGCAATTGTTGCTGGGTGATTCTATCATAAGAGGTGTTGAGTTGGAGAGTAGTGGTTTGGTGAGAGGTCTTCCTGGGGCTACTGCTCGTAGAGACAAGAGACGTATTCTCAATATTGTCAAACAAGCAAAGCAGGAAGGGGAAGTGGACATTCTAGTCCATCTAGGAACAAATGACTTGGCTAGCAATGAGGGTTCTGAGATTAAGGAAGATTTTTGTGTTCTTGGAGGTGAAATACAGCAGATTGCGTCCACTGTGTCATTCTCTGAAGTTCTGCCTGTGCATAACAATCAGGATAGGCAGATGCGCAATAGGGAATTTAATTTGTGGCTTCCGGGGAATGGTGTCGGGAGCAAGGATTTGGCTTTGTGTCCCATGATAGCTCTAATTGGAGCAGAAAGGAACTGTATAAAAAAGATGGTTTGCATCTTACTCATAGGGGAACATATGTTCTCAGTGAGATGTTCAAAGGTTTCACAAAGGAATATTTAAACTAGGAGGGGGGGACAAAAGGGTAAAAAACAATCTGCCCGATTGTCCCCCAAAACTAAATCTGAGGGTGCAAGCAACATGCGGGGTAAAAAATGACAAGCTCAGAGTCGTGTCTATAAATGCTCGCAGTTTAGTCAATAAAATCAATGAACTGGAGGCAATGATGGCAGCTGAAAAAGTAGATTTAGTGGCGGTTACTGAGACATGGTTCAGTGAGAAAAATAACTGGGACATAACAATACTCTTTATATAGAATAGACAGAGAAGGTAGGAAAGGAGGAGGAATGGCCCTGTATGTGAAAAACAACATAAAAACAAACCAAATAAAAGTGAGCGAGGTGAACATAGAGTCAGTTTGGGTTACGCTAGCATTTGGCAATCATACAGTAGCTTGTGTAGGTGTGATCTATAGACCCCCTGGACAAGTAGAAGAGCTAGATAATCTGCTGTTTGAGGAAATAGCCAAAATGGCAATGAAGGGGGAAGTTATTATCATGGGGGACTTTAATCTTCCTGATGTGAACTGGAAAACCAAAATAGCTGGGTGCAGTGCACAAGGAGTACAAATATTCTAATCTCCCTACTGGGATTATCTCTAACACAAGTAGTTGAGGAGAGGACCCGTAAAGAGGCCATATTGGATTTAATACTCACAAATGGAGGTTTGGTATCAGACGTTGTTGTAGGTGAAAATTTGAGATCTAGTGATCACCAGTGTGGTTTAATATAAGAACAGGGATGGAGCCGCACCACACAAAAACAAAAGTTTTAGACTTTAAAAAAACGGATTTTTCTAAAATGAGATTTTGGGTGAATGAGTCATTATCAGACTGGAGGAGTTTAAAGGGAGTCCAGGAGAAATGGGATTATTTAAAGGAGGCATTATTGAAGGCCACAGGCAATTGCATTCGGCTTGTTAGCAAAAACAAAAAAGGGAAGAAACCACTGTGGTACTCTGCAGAAGTGGCCAAAATAGTGGGGAACAAAAAGATAGCATTCGATAATTATAAAAAAACTCAGAGTGAAGAAGATAGGCAAACCTATAAGATTAGGCAGAAAGAGGCAAAGCAATTTATAAGAGCTTCCAATGCACACGCAGAAGAGAAAATAGCTCAGTCAGTAAATAGGGGGACAAAACATTTTTTAGATACACA
This sequence comes from Leptobrachium leishanense, assembly GCA_009667805.1. Taxonomy (NCBI): domain Eukaryota; kingdom Metazoa; phylum Chordata; class Amphibia; order Anura; family Megophryidae; genus Leptobrachium; species Leptobrachium leishanense. The sequence continues at coordinate 10,779,416 of CM019068.1, read as the reverse complement.
AACGAGAAAAGAAAAGTAAAACAAGGATTAGTTAGATTAAAAACAAAGGAAGGAAGGTATGTAGAAGAGGATAAAAGTCTCGCTGACTGCCTCAATGAATATTTTTGTTCAGTCTTTGCATAAGAAAAGGAAGGAAAGGGACCTCAGTTAGGAGGAAACACTAAAGAGACATTTACATATGAGTTTACAGAGGAGGAGGTTCTACAGCAGCTGTCTCAAGTAAAGACAAATAAGTCAATGGGGCCTTATGGGATCCACCCTAAATTATTAAAAGAGCTCAGTGGTGTAATAGCAAAACCGTTAACAGATTTATTTAACCAATCCTTGTTAACAGGAGTCGTCCCAGAAGACTGGAAATTAGCAAATGTTGTGCCCATTTACAAGAAGGGTAGTAGGGAGGAATCAGGGAACTATAGGCCAGTTAGTCTTATGTCAGTAGTGGGGAAATTAATGGTAACCATGTTAAAGGAAAGGATTGTTGAACATCTAAAAACACATAGATTACAGGATCAGAAACAACATGGGTTTACCTCAGGGAGATCATGCCAAACTAATCTTATTGATTTTTTTGATTGGGTAACAAAAATAATAGACACAGGTGGTGCAGTAGACATTGCTTATTTAGATTTCAGTAAGGCATTTGATACTGTTCGCATAGAAGGCTTATCAATAAATTGCAATCTTTCAGCTTGGATTCCAATATTGTTGAATAGATTAGGCAGTGGCTGAGTGACAGGCAACAGAGGGTTGTGGTAAATGGAGTTTATTCGGCACAAGGTCTTGTTACCAGTGGGGTACCTCAGGGGTCAGTACTTGGACCCATTGTCTTTAATATTTTTATTAGTGATATTGCAGAAGGTATTAATGGAAAAGTATGTCTTTTTGCTGATGACACAAAGATTTGCAACAGGGTTGACGTTCCTGGAGGGATCAGCCAAATGACAAATGATTTAGGTAAACTAAAAAAATGGTGGGAGCTGTGGCAATTGAGTTTTAATGTGGATAAGTGCAAGAAAATGCACCTGGGGCGTAAAAACCCAAGGGCTGAATATAGAATATTTGATACATCTGAGGGTTGGGATTTAGGGGTTATTATTTCAGAGGATCTAAGGGTAAGTAGTCAATGTAATAGAGCAGCAGGAAATGATGGCAGAATGCTTGGAAATGCTAGCAGAATGCTTGCTTGTGTAGGGAGAGGTATTAGCAGTAGGAAAAGGGAAGTGCTCATGCCACTGTACAGAGCACTGGTGAGACCTCACTTGGAGTACTGTGTGCAGTACTGGAGACCGTATCTCCAGAAGGATATAGACACCTTAGAGAGAGTTCAGAGAAGGGCTACTAAAATGGTGTACGGCTTGAAGGAGAAAAGTTACCAGGAAAGGCTTAATGATCTTAACATGTACAGCTTGGAAAAAAGACGAGACAGAGAAGATATGATAGAAACATTTAAATACGTAAAGGGAATCCACAAGGTAGAGGAAGGGAGTATATTTAAAAGGAAACAAAATAGCAAAACAAGAGGACATAGTCTTAGATTAGAGGGGCAAAGGTTTAAAAGTAACATCAGGAAGCATCATTTTACTGAGAGGGTGGTGGATACATGGAACAGCTTCCAATAGAAGTGGTAGAGGCCAAAACAGTAATTGAATTTAAGCAAGCATGGGATAGGCATAAGGCTATCCTAAACAAAAGATAAATCCAGGTAAAGTATCCATGTAATTGGGCGACTAGATGGGCCGAAAGCAGTGGTGGAAGTACCAGGGTCGCAGCGGTCTTGCGACCGGGCCCTGGCATTCCGCCACTGGAGGGGGGCCCAGCGCCGCCGCCAGATTCCGGCAAAAAGCGCCGGAATCTGGGAGCAGCGCCGCCGGCTGTTCCCCTCCCTGTGAGCGGCCCGCTGGCTTGCAGCTTGGCCGCTCGAGTGGGATGGGAACTAGCTGACCAGTCCAGCACACGAGATCTCGCGAGAACTCGGCTGCGCTGGTCAGGTGGTTTCCGGTGAGTGGCCAGGCTGCATGCTTTCAGCGGCCGCTCACCACGGAGAGGAACGTTCTGTTCGGCAGCAGAGGAGGTGAGCTGGGGCCCTTTATACCCATAAGAGCTGGGGCAAATCTATCCATTAGCTGGGGCAGTATATCCATGAGCTGGGGCAATATATCCATGAGCTGGGGCAGTATATCCATGAGCTGGGGCAATATATCCATGAGCTGGGGCAGTATATCCATGAGCTGGGGCAGTATATCCATGAGCTGGGGCAATATATCCATGTGCTGGGGCAGTATATCCATGAGCTGGGGCAGTATATCCATGAGCTGGGGCAATATATCCATGAGCTGGGGCAGTATATCCATGTGCTGGGGCAGTATATATCCATGAGCTGGGGTAATATATCCATGAGTTGGGGTAGTATATCCATGAGCTGGGGCAATATATCCATGAGTTGGGGCAGTATATCCATGAGCTGGGGCAGTATATCCATGAGCTGGGGCAGTATATCCATGTGCTGGGGCAGTATCCATGAGCTGGGGCAAATATATTCATGAGCTGGGGCAGTATCCATGAGCTGTGGCAGTATATCCATGAGCTGGGGCAGTATCCATGAGCTGGGGGCAGTATATCCATGAGCTGGGGCAGTATATCCATGAGCTGGGGGCAAATATATCCATGAGCTGGGGGCAAATATATCCATGAGCTGGGGCAATATATCCATGAGCTGTGGGCAAATATATCCATGAGCTGGGGCAAATATATACAGGAGCTGGGGGCAAATTTATACAGGAGCTGGGGGCAAAAATATCCATGTGTGGCCTGGGGGCAATATATGTTCATGTGAGCTGGGGCAATATATATATCCATGTGAGCTGGGGGCAATATACAGTATATATCCATGTCAGCTGGGGGCAATACTATCTTTTTTATATTGCAGGAAAAAAAAAGTAAAAATATAGATCTTTTTTTTGGGGGGTTGGGGGGGCCCTTCATGGATTCTTGCACCGGGGCCCTCAGGTTTCTAGTTACGCCACTGGCCGAAAGGTTCTTATCTGCCGACATTTTCTATGTTTCTATGTATAGGAGCACAAACTATGCAGAAAAGCTTCAGGAGCTTCCGGGTTTGGGAGGAGAAGAGGAAGGAGCAGCGCGGGGAAGAAAAAAAGGAGAGCAAAATCCCTGAAAATAATAAATAAATAATTGGTGGAAGCTGCCAGCAGGATCGGTCCTATTATTTAAGAACTAAAAAGGGAAACTTGTTTTTTTCATTTCAATATCCTTTTATCCTTTTAACATCAGGGTCTGGGAATGATTATTCTTTCTTTAATACCGGCTTCAGGTGACAATAAGAAGCTGCCAAAGGATGGATCGTTTTTCTCTGGCTGGTCCATAGTTACTGCTAAGTACAGGAAGTATTAACACACAGTAAACACCCCCTAAAGCCAAACCGCAGCAAAAGGTTGCAGCTCAGCTGTGTTTGCTGCTCAAGACATTACATTTTTAATAATTAATAATATATATATATATACAGTATGTATATGTGTGGGTATTATATCAGAGTAAAGCCCTTTCTGTCCTTTACACATTATCAGGGTTTTTCAAAGAGATCCGAATTGCTGGAGAAAGGTAACCGAATGCTGAAATTCAGGGTACAGTTACCTTTCCTGGCCATTCGGCTATCCAGAGAGCCGGCAGTTTGCCAAATGTTGGTGAATTGTCTGCACATACGGTGCCTGTTCGGTGCCTGTTCGAGGGCAGTGAATCCCCATAGATTCGTCTATCAAGAGAACAAAAACTCAGCAGTGAAAAGTTCCCAAAATGCCCTGCCATTCGGTGGTTTACTGTAATTCGGCAGATTTTTTCAGGAGAATCCCATAGGCTTCAATGTTAAAAATATTCCCGTTTTAATCCAAAATCTAATAAACCGTTGATTATAAAATTCTTCAGTAAAGTCTCTTTATTTATAGATTTTTTTAGGATATTTTAAGCATTTTTCGTTTTTGTTTTTTTTAAAAAAAAGTTCAGATTGTTTTTTTAACTTTACTTCTTTTTTCTGTAACAGCCCTCTTTATTATCATTCATTGCATCTAATATGTAAATTTCAGACATTTTCACTCAGTAGTTTCTTTGCAAACAGCGTTTCACTTTTCAAACATTCATACAAACTGTTTTCTTAATTTATTCACTCCAATCGTCTGTGGTGTCGGGTTTTTCCGGCGGCTGCGCTGCGTGTGATCGGCTTCTGCTCGACTTTTTCGGGCGTTTTCAGTGGGTTAATCCAGATGTTTTTGCGGGTTTCGGTGTGCGTTCGCCCTTGTTTTGCAGTGAGTTTTCGGCAGGTTTGCTGTGACTTTCCCTGTGGTGCTCGCTGAATATACCGCAGGGTCACCGAAATGGGATCGCCAAATCGAACCAAATTGAAGAGAATGAAAAGTCAACGAACGTGCAATGACTTTTTGATTCTCTTTGAATAACACTGATAGTATATAATATGTGTGTGTGCTGCAAGCGAGAAAGATGGAAACTATGGTTGAACTTGAACATGGTTAAAAGGCAGAGCTGCTTGGATCCTTAAGCACTAAACAAGCAAAATGAGACGATGGGGTTAATATTAACAGAGAAGTAAAAGATTAGAATTAATATTAATCTGTGTATTAAAAAAAATGCATTAAAAAAGCAGATGTTTCTCTACGAGCTGTCTGAGCGCTGAATGACACAAAAATCCATTTCTTTTTCTCCTGACAATAAAAAAAGAGTTGATTTTCCTCTAAAGAATCCGGTGTGGATCGAACGGGGATCCTGGCTTGTAGAAGCGGCAGCAGCAGCAGCAGCGTCCCCGCATTATCACGATGCGCAGATACAGAGATCCAAGAGCTGCGGTTGGTTTTAATAAACGCATCCCCGGCAGGTGACGTCCTCATGTAGAAATAAAAGTAAAATATTTTATTGAATTAATAATATTATTATTTGCAGGGGAGCAGAATAAAATGGTAGAGGGCCCTGGAGAGCCTCTCTGAGAACCCCCCACCACCATCACCACCTCCTCCTCCGTTACATTAATATTTACATAATGAGATAAAAACATCTAATGTAATAGAAAATGATTTATTTCACCCCATTATATCGGTCCCCGGTGACACTCAGTGCTCCAGCTACTGCAGGAAGAGAAACATTCCCCCCCGGCTGTAAAAATACCCGTCCTAATATGTGAAATGTGAATATTTACGTTAGACTGGCGTTTAAACCAGCCCCCCAATCCATCCCACCACCAATCCCAGGTCCAAAAAATGAAACCCTGAAACCCTAACCTGTCTCCCCCAAATGCTATAAATTGAACATGAGCATGGGAGATTCATGGCGGGGTGGTAGGATGATGCCAAGGTCATCACAGATGTTTGAAGGTCATAGATTGGGATCCCTTGAATAAAGCAGCTCTGTCCAAGGGTCTTTTGGTTTTGGTTTACTTGAATGGCCATTAAAGTGTAAGCCCACCCGCCACGTCACGTCACCTCTGGGTCAGGTGGGTCCTACCTAATGAAACCAAGAGCTGCTTTCTAAGCAACCACATATCCTCACGCTGCTTCTCGGTCATGAGAGACTGGCAGAATGGGTGCCAGAATAAAGGCTGCACAGTGTCTGTCCTCCTACTGCTCAGGTGACACCCAACAGAGCCGCACAGCAGTGTTGCTGTAGCAAGAAATGAAGAGTTTTGGCGGCAGCATTGCTCACTTTGTAACTGAAAAAAGAATAGTGCTGCTGCCTAATAATAAAAAAAGGACATTTTTAATTTCCATTGTACATGTTACAAGGCCTTGGTTGGTATCATTGGAAAGGCCGGACTCCGGTCTTTCCAGTGACACCTCATTTGACCTTGTGGGGTGTACAGAATCAGAAACAGAGTGGTTGTTTTCACTCCTCTATCTCCCATAATGGATTGCAACTTAGGGAGGGCGCATGCCCCATGTGCCCCCTCCTCTGGATCCTCCAATGCAGGAATGTCAATCTCTGGCCCACAAGAAGATTCTGAGCTACAGCTCCCATGATTCCCTGGTCATCTATTACATTGAAAGAATTCTGGGAATTGCAGGAATGAACAACCGGGAGGTGGGGGGGCTTGTGATTTTGACATCCCTGCTACAGTGGAATGAGCAATGCTGCAAGGGGCTTAAGTGCAATATTTCCCATCATGAGTGGGCATGATGGGTATTGTAGTTCACAAACACAAGGTCGGCATGTCCCTTTAACCTCTTCACTACCGATAAAGATATCTCGGGCTTCAATGGCACCATCTGGTGCCCCGATATCAAGATATCTCACTATGCTGATCTGCAGCCCAAAAGCTATTAAATCTTACTTGCTTTTGGGCTGCAGAAGGTGCCCCCAAAGTTTTAACCCTGTGGGCATAATACCCAAAGAGCTAAAACTGTAAAATGAGCTGCTGAATGCTCTGAAATATCGGGCTTTCAGCAGCCTATGCAGGGAGAAATAGAAGAAAATAAAACTCAATTTGGCAGTAGATGGCTGTCATGTCCTCAGCCCCTGCTGTGCTGTCTGGGGGGTCTAGGCAAGATCCTGTGCCAGGAGCTGCCCGGCTGCCAGCACTGGGGAATGGCTGAGCCGTGTCCGAGGGGGCGGGTCCCAGCATGGTCACGAGGAGCTGCCAGGTTTAAAACAGGGCGCGAGGAGTTGCCTCGTCGCCCTGTCGTGGAGTCTGATTCCCGCATCGCTGCTTATTTATTTTGATTGTCTTTCTGTTGCCAACCCGGTTTTTGTATTCGATCCCTGCTCCTGTTGTTTGACCCGGCCTGATTTCTGACTATTCTCTGCTGATTGATTCTGATTGTCTGTGTGGTGTTTTGGTGGTTTAACCCCATGCTTGCCGCTGGGGTGTTTACACGCTACTGGGGAAGTGTTCCTTCTCATCGGTGGGTCTTGTCCGTGGCCTCGCTAAGTGCCTATACCCAACCAAGGATTCACGTTCGCCAGCCACAACTATTATGTCAATCCGCGTTTGATAAGTCATGTTTATTTAATGCTGATTGTCAGTGCGCGCTTACCCTCAACAATACTCGTTCTTGTTTGTACAACAGACCTCGAAGTGTATGTGTTGGTTCCTACCATCTTAAGGTACCGCTGACCTGTCTCCGAATATCAGCAAATGTTAAGGATACCTATTTCCTGACTGCCCTGCAGTCCACTCAATTCACCAACTGTCTAAGTGATCTGTGTTTCTCTGTATGTGCTCTAGGTATTCTATTGGTCTCGAAACCTTTAGTACTTAGTAGCGACTCTGTGTATGGTTCTACCTTGTTGCCACAAGTGTCTGATTCTGGGAGATTTAATCAGTGTTTAAACGTCAAGAAGATTTCTCAGCCCTTAAGGATCTCAACTCCGCTACTCCTTGGTGGGCGATACCCCACCCGTTACAATGGCGCCATCTAATGGGCAAAATAGGTTATTTAGAGTAAGAAATACAATGGGTATCAGCTCAAATATTTCTTACTTTATAATTAATTAAAAATTATTTTCCAAAAAAAACACTGGTTTCTGACAATGTTTTTTTTGGAAAATCACTTGGTCGTGAAGGGGTTAATATAGCAATATGCTAGAAAAGTGACAACAAAAATCCAAAAAGACAATGAAATAAGTAAATACAAGACAGGACCCAAACCGGATTGAAGGTCCCTTTATCTTCCTTTGCATAAAGCGCTGGATTTGCCGAGGCTGAAGTCGGCTTCTTATTCGTGGAAGTTGGTTGATTCTCGCTCGTTTCTGCTCCAGCATAAAACACACAATAATCATAATTATTGCAATTTCCCTGTAACGGCAAGAGGCAGGAGATAGTGAGGAGCGTGTGTCTGTGAACGCGGGGTAAACGGGGAAGTTAAATACCTCCCCGGTGAAAGGTGCTTAATATTTAGTGTCATCATTCAGTTTTAATGCTTGCCGCCACAATAAACATGGCGGAGGACGCTCGCTCCCAGTTGGAGCCTGATTTAATTCTCCAATAAAATTCTTATTTTGAAGTGCGTGGAGGTTTATATACCTCTCTAGTTACGTCTCCACTTTCACGACGAGGAGAAGAAATAGTTGTTTTATTTTTTTTTAATGTTGAAAATAGACATGAATGCAGAATAAACACGAGCCTGGCGGGTCGGAACATGCTGACGCGGCGCCCGCGCGAGTCTCAGACGATCCGCAGTGGACGGAGCAGATGTTCTATCTGGTCCCGTGCAAAGACTAATAGGTCTATTCACTAAAAGGTGAAAATAGGGAGAACTGGTAGGAGAAGAGAACAATCTAGACCAAATAGTCGATTTGAAAAGTGAGATAAATGGGAGAATTTTTTCTGGCTTGGCTGTTTTGACCTAGAATTTTCACTTCTCCGTTCATTTTCCTGAGTTTCACCCTTTACTGAATAGATGTGTAAAAATATTTAAAAACAAACAGGGTTATTCAAAGAGCACTGAAACTCCACCGGAATCCCGGTGCTCTTTTGTTCCCTGTACCCTGCATTCACCACATTCAGCATTCACCGCAGTCCTAGATATAGATAGATAGATACAGATAGATACAGAATAGATACAGATAGATAGATATAGATACAGATAGATACAGAATAGATACAGATAGATACAGAATAGATACAGATAGATAGATATAGATACAGATAGATACAGATAGATAGATATAGATACAGATAGATACAGAATAGATACAGATAGATACAGATAGATACAGAATAGATACAGATAGATACAGATAGATACAGAATAGATACAGAATAGATACAGATAGATACAGAATAGATACAGATAGATACAGATAGATACAGAATAGATACAGATAGATACAGAATAGATACAGAATAGATACAGATAGATACAGAATAGATACAGATAGATAGATATAGATACAGATAGATACAGAATAGATACAGATAGATACAGAATAGATACAGATAGATAGATATAGATTCAGATAGATACAGAATAGATACAGATAGATAGATATAGATACAGATAGATACAGAATAGATACAGATAGATAGATATAGATACAGAATAGATACAAATAGATACAGATAGATACATATAGATAGATATAGATACAGATAGATAGATAGATAGATAGATAGATAGAGAATAGATATAGATAGATAGTAACAGATAGATAGATATACCGATAGATAGAGATACAGATTGATAGATAGATAGATATGTATAGAATAGATAGAGATAGATAGAGATAGATATAGATAGGGATAGATAGAGAACAGATATAGATAGAGATAGATACAGATAGATACAGATAGATAGATACATATACAGTTGTGTTCAAAATTATTCAACCCCCACTGAAATTGAGTGTTTTGGCCAGTTTGACATTGATTTTGATCATTCAGTCATCTTGCTTACAATTAAATCAAAGAGGCACGTGTAGGTCAGACAAATATAACATAACATTTATAATGAAATAACCACAAATGTCTTTTCTGTGCTCACATCATTATCAGTTTTATTCAACCCCCAAGTGACATTCAATCTTAGTACTTAGTACAACATCCTTTTACAGTTATAACAGCTTTTAAACGTGAAGCATAGCTTGACACAAGTGTCTTACAGCGATCTACGGTATCTTCGCCCATTCGTCATGGGCAAAACCCTCCAGTTCAGTCACATTCTAGGCTTGCGCACTGCAACTGCTTTCTTTAAGTCCCACCAGAGGTTCTCAATCGGATTTAAGTCAGGTGACTGCGATGGCCACTCCAAAATGTTCCAGCCTTAATCTGCAACCATGCTCTAGTGGACTTGGAGGTATGCTTGGGATCATTGTCCTGTTGAAAGGTCCAACATCTCCCAAGCCTCAGGTTTGTGACGGACTGCATCACATTGTCATCCAATATCTCCTGGTACTGAAGAGAATTCATGGTACCTTGCACACGCTGAAGCTTCCCTGTACCTGCAGAAGCAAAACAGCCCCAAAGCATGATTGACCCCCCGCCATGCTTCACAGTAGGCAAGGTATTCTTTTCTTCATAGGCCTTGTTCTTCCTCCTCCAAACATAGCGTTGATCCATGGGCCCAAACAGTTCTAATTTTGTTTCATCAGTCCACAGAACACTATCCCAAAACTTCTGTGGTTTGTCCACATGACTTTTGGCATACTGCAGTCAGGCCTGTCTTTAGCGCAGGGCAAAAGGGGCAGCTGCCCTGGGCCCAGTCAGTGTCATGGGGACCAAAGCAGCTGCTCCGGAGTCCTTGAGCCGGCAAAAACCATGCTGTCACGGGCTGCCTCCCCTCCGTGGTGATGGTGACAAGTGACCACAGCAAGCAGCTGAGGCCTCGCGAGAGGTGAGGCATCTTGGGAGCTCCATTTGGCTCCTCCCCCTCCTCCTCACCATGCAGTTCCCTTCGCACAAAGACAGAATTCAGGAAGCATTCAGTGCTACTGCTCAGCCCTGCTCTGCTATGCCAGCCTGAGAGAGACAGCCTACACTACAGCAAGCATGCAGTAACACAAGCAGGGCTCTGCTTAC